>JAUMHN010081765.1:0-25961 GCA_032360265.1 Heliamphora ciliata
ATGAATGTCTAATATTCTGTATAGTATTTAATTTGTTGTGTGGAGTACGGGTAACACACAAAAAATTAGATTTTAAGTTCTTGTAGAATATAAGTTTTATGTTCACAGTTTAGAAAAAAATGGACATACTATCGGTACAATTGTGGCACAGAGTTTTAGTAGGCCTATCTTGGTTATAGGGAACAGATAATAGCGTCATCTATTATTCTGACTCTTTGTGCCAGCACACTTTGTGGGTATTAAACAGGACATTTGGGGTAATTAATTTTATACTGACTATATAAATTAATTCAGACCCTAAGGTTATTATAAATAGTGCTTATCCTCTTAATCTTAAAATAATTATTGATTTGTATATATTTAATATTTGTTGTTTTAATTCATTAGAGGGCGCGAACTTATATTGGTCTATATTTCTGGTGAGTTGGATAACGGTATTATTTATATGGAAAATATTAATTATTGACAGAATCTACATCCCGAAAGATCGAGATTGATGATACCACCTTAAGGAAGCTTATAAGTTTTAACCGGGCCAAACCTTGCAGGCGGATTTGATTATCCGACGGTCAAATAAGTTAAGCGGAAGGGCTTAAGAAATATCAAGATACCGATTAAATTAAATTGTCAGTAATTAAATTTAATTGGCAGGTATCGAAAATCTTAACATGAGGAGAAATGGTAAGTATTTAATAATAGGAGCTCAATGCTAGATGGTCTTGAGATTATAGGTCAGAGTGCAATTATAGTTCTTTAGTGGTGCGAACTGTAATTCAGTGTTTTATGGAAATTGTAAAAATCGCTGCTGCTTTTTCATAATTGCAGAAATCGCTGATAGGTGTGTATGTTTCACTAGAAGCCTTATTCATAATTACTCCCCAGATCCTTGCTGTAACCCTATATATATATGCGGGTAGGAGGAACCAATTTTAAATTATAACTTATCTTTCAAGACTAAAGATATTTGGGTTCTACCGGTACGAGTTCTCAATAGTCCGTAGCCCACACTACGTTCAAGAATCGCGTAAGGGAATACAGTAGAAGATCTGACAGGAGTTTCAACTCAGAATCAAATCGTAGTTGAAAAATCGACCGATAAAAAGATATTCTTTTAAATTAACTTTAATTGCACAAGTTTTATTTTGATCGTTCGATGTCAAAAATTTTATTTGGAGCCCATTTTGGCGTTTGCCCGCTTAGTTATTTTTTGATCGAAAATCATTTGCAAAAATAATGATCTTAGCAGTTTTGCCTCCAACACTATCCCGATTGTACCTTTAATGATATCAACTGTCACTATGACAGTTCTGGTGAATCATGGAGAAAAGCCAAAGAAGTTCAATGGAGCTGAATTTAAAAGATAGCTACAGAAAATGTTGTTATATCTAACTACACTCAATCTGGCTAGATTCCTACGTGAGGCTGCTCCGGTACTAACTGAAGGTGAAACTCACTGACAAGCAGTTGCTGCTGTGGATGCATGGAATCATGCTAACTTCCTGTGCTGAAATTATATCCTCAATGGATTGGACAACACACTATACAACGTGTTTAGTCCAGTCAAGATGGCAAAGGAACTGTGGGAATCCTTAGATTGCAAATATAAGACAGAAGATGTCGGTACCAAGAAATTCGTCATCGGTAAATTTCTAGATTATAAGATGGTGGATTCAAAGCCAGTTGTTGAACTAGTTTAGGATCTCCAACTTATCCTGCGTGATATTCATGTGGAAGGTATGTTTCTGTGTGAATCTTTTCAAGTTACAGCTATTATTGAGAAATTACCGCAGGGGTGGAAAGATTTCAAGAATTACTTGAAGCATAAGCATAAGGAGATTAAATTGAAGGTGCTGATTATCCGATTGAGGATAGAAGAAGACAACCACAAGTCTGAGAGGAAAACCAGGATGGAGTCCAAGGAAAATGTTGTGGAACAGGCGCCTAAGGTCAACAACAAGAAGAGAAAGCATGTTGGTGATAAAGGCAGGGACTCTAAGAGACTCAAATTCAAGGGTAAGTGTTACATCTATGACAAGCCCGGGCATCGAGCAAAGGACTATCACAGCAAGCGCAAGAAGAATGCCCAAGCCAACGTGATCGAAGTGGATAACCTTTCTACTGGGGTGGATGACATCAGTCTTTCTGCCATTGTGTCTGAAACAAACTTTGTTAGAAACCCTAGAGAATGGTGGGTGGACACTGGAGTTACTCACCACATTTGTTCAAACAGACGAATGTTTGCCACTTATCAGACGATAGATGGAGAATAGCTGTACATAGGGAACTCTTTTACCTCCAAGGTGGAAGGACAAGGAAATGTTATTTTGAAGATGATTTCAGGGAAGGAACTCATGCTCAACAACATGCTGCATGTGCCAAACATTCGCAAGAATTTTGTTTTTGTGTCTTTGTTGAGGAAGAATGCGTTTAGGCTAGTGTTTGAGTCTGATAAATTTCTACTCACAAAAGGTGGGATGTTTATGGGTAAGGGTTATTAGTCAGGCGGTCTTTTCAAATTGAATGTAATGGTTGTTGTACCAAAACCTTCTATTACTATGAATAAGAATAACGCATCTTCTGCTTATACTATTGAGTCTTTTTTATGGCATGGTAGATTAGGACATGTTAATTATAATTCTATGCATAGATTAATTAACAATAATTGCCTGTCTAAATTTGATATTGATCTGAATCACAAATGTGAGATTTGTGCAGAGACGAAATTAGTTAAGGCTACATTCCATTTTGTTGAAAGGAATACAGAACCTCTTAATTTAATTCACAGTGATATTTGTGATTTTAAATCAATTCAAACAAGAGGTGGTAAAAAATATTTTATTACTTTTATTGACGATAGTACTAGATACTGCTATATCTATTTGCTTAGAAATAAGAACGAAGTCTTGGAAATGTTTATACATTACACGAATGAAGTTGAAAATCAACTTGGAAAAAAGATCAAAGCTCTAAGGAGCGATAGAGGTGGTGAATATGAATTGCATTTTGGTGAATTCTATTCACAGCATGGCATAATTCATCAAACCACTGCGCTCTGTTCTCCACAGCAAAATGGTGTTGCTAAATGGAAGAATACAACATTAAAGGATACGATAAATACTATGTTGATTAGTTCTGGACTACCTCAGAACATGTCAGCAAAAGCTGTTCTTTCAGCTAATTATATTCTTAATAAGATACCCCACAAGAAGATGAATAAGACACCTTATGAATTGTGTAAAGGTCGAATGTGTGCCTACAAATTCTTAAGAGTGTGGGGTGTTTGGCAAAGGTAGCAGTGCCTACACCAAAGAGGTCAAAATCAGAACCTAAAATCATTGACTATGTATTCATCGGTTATGCTAATAATAGTAGTGCTTATCAATTTTTTATTCACAAATCTAAAATTTCAGATATGCATGTTAATAGTATTATTGAGTCAAGGAATGCAGTGTTCTTTGAACATGTATTTTCTTGTAAATCTGGACAAGAGACAAGTTCTATAAACAGAACTTATACACTACTCAGAGTAGTGATCATGATGAAGACCAGAAAGAAGAGGATATAGAACCTAGCCGTAGCAAACGGGCTAGAATATCTAAATTTTTTGGTCCAGATTTTCTATCCTAGCCTCATACTTATAAGGAGGCGTTGTCCAGTGCAGAAGCCCCATTATGGAAAGAGGCCGTAAATAGCGAGATTAAATCCATCCTTCAAAATCATACATGGGAATTGGTGGATCTTCTACCATGTTATAAACCACTTGGATATAAATGGATATTTAAGAGAAAGATGAAGGCGGATGGATCAATTGACAAGTACAAAGCAAGACATGTGGTCAAAGGATACGGACAAAAGGAAGGTCTTGATTACTTTGATACATATTCACAAATTACAACAATAACGTCTATACGTATGTTAATTTTCATAACTGCGTTATTTAATTTGGATATACATCAAATAGATGTAAATACGGCATTCTTGAATGGTGAATTGAATGAAGAGATTTACATGGAATAACTGTAAAGGTTTGTTATTCCAGGACAAGAAAATAAAGTTTGTAAGCTCGTCAAATCTCTTTATGGTTTAAAACAAGCGCCAAAGTAATGGCATGAGAAGTTTGACAACGCTATGATGTCAAATGGTTTTAAGACAAACGAATGTGACAAGTGTGTCTATGTTAAAAACAAAGACAAATGATATGCCATCGTCTGTCTTTACGTTGATGACATGCTTATCATAGGTAGTGATGATCAAATGATCAAATCTACTACGAAAATGTTAAACAAACAGTTTAACATGAAAGATTTGGGAGTGGAAGATGTTATTTTAGGAATGAAAATTTCTAAAACATCCGAGGGATATGCTTTATCTCAATCATATTACATTGAGAAAATACTTGGTAAATTCTCCAAGAATGATGATCGTCCTGCAAGGACGTCAATAGATGTAAATCTACATTTGTCCAAATATACGGGCAAAAGCATATCTCAATTGGAATATTTTAGAATTATTGGGAGTCTAATGTACTTAATGAACTACACACGACTGGATATAGCGTATGCAGTGAGTAAATTAAGTAGATACACAAATAACCCAATGGCAGACCACTGGAAAGAAATAGTTCGGGTTCTTAGATATTTAAGATACACCAGTAACTACGGATTGTGTTATATTATATATACAGCTGTTCTGGAAGGCTATTGTGATGCTAACTGGATATCTGATATAAAAGACTCAAAATCAACAAGTGGACATATCTTTACTCTCGGAGGTGCAGTTGTGTCTTGAAAATCTTCCAAATAGACATGCATCGCTAGGTCAACAATGGAAGCTGAGTTCATAGCTTTAGATAAAGATGGGGAAGAGGAAAAATGGCTACACCATTTCTTAGAGGTTATTTCAATGTGGCCTAAACATGTGCCAGCAATTTGTATTTATTGTGATAGTTAATCTGTAATTGGAAGGGCATAGAGTAATTTATGTAATGGTAAGTCACGACATATACGTCGTACACATAATACCGTTAAATAATTGCTCTCAAGTGGAGTTATATCCATTAAGTACATAAGGTCAAAATATAATATCGCAGATCCATTAACCAAAGGTTTGACCAGAGAGCAAGTAAATTGTTCATCGAGGGGAATGAGACTAAATCCTATTACTAAAGAGACACCTTAATGGAAACCCAACCTAGCTGACTGGAGATCCCAAGATCTGCGTTCAATGAGACAACCAAATTATGTGTGACTCTAGGGGAATTACTAGGGAGATTAACTTCTACCCATTTCTATGATGAAATAGTGATGTCTGCAGCGTGTTTAAGGATAAGCTATGCTTTTAATGATTTTTATATCTTAGATATCTAAGTGGGGTATGGCAAGATACTCTTAATAAGAATCACCTATATGAGTGTAAACTGGATCAGTTCTATGAGAATTGTTTAGGCTAAATTCTTTGAAGCACTTATGAATGATCAGGCATGTTCAGGGCCGAAATGAGCACAACTGTGAGAACCAAGCTATGTTAGAAAGATTCTGTGTGAACTCTATTGTCTTGGTTTACACAAACAGCTGAACAGTTTAAAACATCATGTTCACTAATTAGCAGTAAATCCGATAGTTTCTCACAAGGGAAGATTAAAAATCAAAAGCTACCTATCCTATGCAGAATTTTTGTTTTATTGAACTCTCTCTGTGTCTGCATGTTGTTGCATTTCTTTTTCTGCTAAATTCCATTCATGTGGGGAGTTGTTTCCCTTGTTTGGTGTCCCAAACAAGTTTCAAACCCACTGTTGGTGACAAACTCTGCTGAGTACTTTTTGACAGACTGAACCCGTTTTACAACATGGTCAAAAACTCTAATTTTTTCCAAACAACCAACCTCTGCACATTTCATAAGAAATGTAGAAGACATACTAAACTAAGACATCCAAAAGTGGGCCTGTTGTGACTTGATTTAATGCCCCAAACACCTGATCAACAGAAGCACAAATTTTGTTAAATATGCCTAAAAGTGCTAAACCATTTTCCTTTAGAAATTAATGACCTATTTGCCTTAGGATTGAAACTTAGTGTTAAACATAAAATTTGTAGAAAATATTGTTATCTAAGTGGTGTCCAAAATTCAAAACTTAACTTAAAGTCTAGGTATCCTAAAACACTATTGTTCTTTTTAAATTGATACTTGAAAATTGACCCTTTAGTTGTTGAGTGTATGATTGAATAAGTCTTTGTTGTAGAACTTGAAGTATATGTTTTAAATTAGATGATTAATGTTTTAAAGTGATTATATGATAATTATAATCCATGCTATAAAATTTGAATCAAGTCTTGAGAATTATAATGTCATGTCTCAAACTCCAGATCACGCGAAAAGCCCACGAACAACCACCAAAATTGCCCAAACACAAATGGATGAAAAATCTTAAAGCTTAAACAAGGCTAAAACTTTTGTAAAACGCACTACCGATGGTTTATTTAATTTAAAAGAATAGCCCAAAAGACTACGGTTACAGCCCCACAAGCTTAGCCTTTAAAACAAAATATATGTTTGGATAATAAAATCTTTTCTTTGTAAAACCAGCATAGGCCACTTCAAAATCTCTCTCGAAGCACAAGAGTTTGAATTAAGCATTAACCAATTGAAAACTCTTTTTGTAAACCGTTGCACCAACCAACGAAAACCATTATAATAGACTATGAAAAACAACAGCCAACCCAAGGTTTCTCTCGAAAGCATAAAACATGCATACATCGGCCCACGACTATAAGAATTACATAAACTTTGAAACATGATACATCCAAACATGAACCATGTACAAAATGTATAAACTATCTAACAAAGACAAAACATCAGAGTCTTGTCATCAACCTCCTCCGGGCACCTCAAGGTTAACCTATAGGACTGCGTTCACTTGAAAAAGGTTTTACAAATCCTACTACGTGAGCCGAAGCCCAATAAAAACAGACTATAATGTAATAAAGTAGGATATGCAATCACATAGCATAAAGTTGACTCAACCACATGAGCCTCAAAACGGTTTTAATTCATAAAACCCCAAGTTTTCCATCAAACTCGCATAAGCCTCCAAAATGGTTTTTCATCCTCAAAACCAAGCATTTAAACAATGCGAACAACGTTTCACAGGTAAAGAAAAGCAATAACAAAACGTTATTTTCCTACTCGGATCACACAGCCGAGAATAAAACGATATATATAATCATCTTGTCACTCTCAATCAACCCAACACATTCACAACGCACGCACACACGCACACGTTATTAACACTTTTGCGTGATTCTACCAACTAGTGGTTTGCAAACATAGTCAACAATCCTGGACGAGCATGTAGACCAAAGTAGCATTACAATCAACATGGCCACACAGGCCCCAGGAAGTAACAGAATCTTCTATACCCCGACACAACTAATGTCCTTTCTCGGTTCACTAGCCGGCATGCAGAGAAACCACATCTGTGCAATTTTTTAGTCTCTCACCGTAGAGCAACTCGTGCCCAAATTTGCTCGATCCTTAAATCTCAAAATCGGTCCTTTTTGACATATCACGTCACAAAACACACACGCGAGTCCAACCCGAAAGGTTCCTCACCCAAACCCATATCATTACATATAATCATGTATAAAAAGATCCAATGGCCAACCGCCACATCATCCATTAATCATGGAGATTAACAACATTTTCAATAATGTTTCCACCGTTTCTATCAAAACGTTTCAAACCTGAGACTCAACCCTGAGGGTTAGCTCTAAACCTGTAAAACACAATTCTCAAGATTTTCGTAAATTTGTTTTCAAAATCATCTTTTTGAAAACCACGGACATCCACACGTCCATAACATATAATAAACCAAGAAAAAGCGTAAAATATGCTTTTTATCTGAACAACATGGTTTTAAACATAAAATACAACATTTAAAGCATTTTTAATGGGTAAAAAAGCATACAACTGCACGTAACACCCTTTAACGACAACATGGTCTAGGATCTAACTTCGTTGAGCCAAAATCTTGACGCCTTGAAAAATGAACCTCGACGAAACGCGACTCTGTCCGGATATATGCGAAGCCCCTGGCACAGATACTAAGGATCCACTATCAAATCGCTGAAAACCAAGCCCCGGGCCCATCAAAATCTAGAGAGAAGGTAGAGAAAAATGAAACTTACTCATGAAGCTAAGATTTTAAAATATCTTTCAAAAGATTGATATTTATAGACTCAACCCCGTACAGGAATCCAGTCGACTGGATCTACCACATCAGTTGACTGAAAAGCTACTGGAAAAACCAAGAATCCTCCACCGTCACAGGTTAGTCGACTAAACCCTCCATGTCAGTCGACTGAACCACCATACTGCCCAGTCAATCGACTGAATTGCCACCCTTAGTCAACTGAATCATCACTAGAATTTCAAGAAACTTTTTTGGTGTTGATGCATAGGCCCAAATATGCATCTAAAACATCACCAAGGTCAAGTGTTAACTCCAACACCGTCAACACTTAAACATTTCAAAAATAAAATGGTTCGAGGTCTCACAACTCTCCCTCTCTTAAAGGAATTTTGTCCACGAAATTCAACTCTGAAACTCAAGCCAAACACCATCTCATCAACCATTGATAATCTTTTATGCAAACCCAGTAACACTGCACAACAGTCGAAATGCCCGAGCAACTGGAATCCCAAACCTGTTGTCACACGATATAAACATCACTTAAAGATTCGATGTCCACACAAACTGCTCGCACGTGTAAGTCCCACTGACACCATTGTCGTCCATGCAACATCCATAAAACATCAGATCAAGATCCAACTCACACTGCTAAACTTGAAACATAACTCTCACCGAACACAAACCACTCAAGCGACCAACGCATCACACGAAACCAATCCATCATGGAACCTGGTCCCAAGACACTCTCTACTCCAGGACATAGGAACTATCACCCTTGTTCTCACTGCCTCATACTGGCTCAATCGGACCGCACCATGCACCCTAAGGACTATCTCCGCGAGTCCAAACACACGACGTCGAACCCTGACACCAATCACACGAAGTCACATACTACACGCACAAACTTTACTCAAGTTCTAACAATCACCAGAGAACCACCCACTTTGATACCATATCGCTTCCTTGCTGATGCTAACCACGCCATCACGTAGCTGACACAATGCCCATCCATGACAACAACACAAACACCTGATTCAAGAGAAAAGCTCATTTAACTCACCTGGAATACCAAAGAACGCTTTTCATCTCAACCTTCCTCTCACCCTAGAGTAACATTAGGTGTCACACCATTATCCCAGAGAAGGTTCCACACGATCGAAAACCAATTCGGTATCACAGCCACAAAGTCACTTGACCCCAACGAGTCACTTAACCAAACACGTCACGCAGACAGAACATCTCATAGATATCCGATAACCTACACAAACCCAACCATGTCTCCCGTGCAACCGCACATCACTACACAACTCAACATCTCACTATCCAATCACTGATACTAAGGCTACAAATCAACCTCAAATTAGACACGATCGCCGTCATCTAACAAGCAAACATCATCACCGTCATCCGACAAGCAAACATGATGACCGTCATCTGACATCAACCCTAAACTCATGACACCTAGATCAATCCCTTTGAGTCCACAATAGAAGAATATTCGAACCTAAGACTTATCTGTCAAGTAACCAACCAAGACTTGCCTCTTACACTTGGCAATTTTCTCATATACAGAACGCATCACGGCTCTTCTGTTCCTAACTAAATAATCGCATCGGTCTAAATAGGCCACACTAACCAAGATTTCTCAATCATCGAATCCTTTCTAACGCTTACCTTACTATACTCTCGGGACCACCATCCAAACAAATGGTTACTCCAAAGCACACCACTTACCACAGTCAATGATCACTCCTCGACTCTAAGAACTCTGAGCAGTTCCAAGTCCTAGACAAAACCCAAATCCAGACTCACAAAAGTCTATCAGAAACCCACCATGTGAATTTCACAGCCGTATTGTTTCGATAAAGTTCCCACTCTGCCAAGAGCTAGATGTACAACCATACTCACATAATCTCGAACAAGCCGCACACAACAGTTAACGATCCTCAACTAATTACTGTAGAAAAGAATTTTACGTTTCAACACTAACTCCCTTGTCAACAAGAACAAGCAACACATGGAACACAACCCAAATGGTTCAACGATCATACTCGACTAGGTTACCACGACCTACTACGCTTACCAAAATCATACGTACTCTTTTACGATCTTCCACCGTGGGATAATACCAACCCAAACATGCAATTCTTTACGGTCCCCAACCACGGGAGCAATCGGACCCCAGGTTACACACAAACGCTCAACATCTAAGAAAGCACGTAACCATGAACCACACATTGAAACCATGAAGAATCAATCTTACAATCATCCGATCACGGCGATACAAGTTTCCAAGGCACAACTCCAAGGATCACAACACGGGTACAAAATCCACAGAGATTTTCATAGTCTCAAAACATAACCAAATTAGAATCGATCATGATTCCGGTATTTACATCCAACCAAGATGAAACAACTTGTACCAGATAACCGCCTATAAGGAAACTCTCTCTCCATCCGAAGAAAAGAAAAGGGTCAACAAGAAATCATGACCCCACTTCAACGTACTCCCAGTACCCATCCACACTTAGCCCCCAAAGAACCCTGTAAACCTTACCTTGAGGCCACATCGACCACAGTCAAACAGCTGCCATCAACCCCGATCACAAAACTCAGATCATCCGCTACACCAAGCTCTCAACTCTCAGGCCTCATTCATACACACGTGAACGTCATCAATCATCATACCTTGTATAACACATCCCATAGGACTACAAGCTCCTCACCAATCATATATGGAGACACACGTCAACATTCCCATCATGCTCAAACCTCACCCCACAAGGTTACGCTTATCCACCTAACTCCTGCTTGGTAAACCACAACCACGTCACGGCCTTAAGCCCACTATCCAAGCAACTCACATATAAAGCGCACGACACCAAACAAAGGGAACCCAATCCTGAGACCCTTCATCCAGAGTTACTAATAGCTCCCACAACCATGCAGACATCTCAGCACTTCCGCTCTTCGAGCACACATCGATCACAGATATCTTAATTCACAATTTCTCACCAATCACCCTAGGCCAGCCAAACCACACGGTACATTGCTGAACCTTATTATTCCACACTTCGTTCTCATAGGCAAAAAACATACCCACCTTTGAACCTAAGGTCAAACACTAACAAGCTCCAAACATATCGCACGTGGGATACACCACCTTAGCACTAAGCCGACCACACTATCGAACCCTTCTACGGTCCTTTTAAACCTCATGCACCAAGCACAGTTCCCAAACACGAGCTCCTAATCACTAGGATAACGACCAAACCGCTGACTTGCATTCTCGTAGGAATCCCACAGAATTGATACTCATTGCATGTTAGAATCGTAACCTGAACCCTTTCACCTTCCAATACTGTCACGACCCATGCTCATCTCAGCATATCTATAACTCATACCCGTCCCCCTAAACCTCAGTAAGGTTTACAACGTCCAAGTCCTCAGACATTACTCAGACTACCAACAACACCCTGTTAGCAAGGGATATCCCCAGAACTGCTTACGTTCTATCATCTTAACATACGCCCGACCAAGGATCACTACGCTCCCAACCACTATGTTCCCGTCTATACCCTATCCCGAGTACACGACACATGATGTAGCATGGCTCATGACGTACCTAATCCATCACACGGTCAGAACCACGTACACTAAACCTTAACCTAAAGGGCTTATAACTATCCACAAATCCTGTCATCACAATTGATTCTTAAGGTCTTTGACACCCCATCGCCCCTACTCCCAAGGCTATCCATAACACAATTACAACTTTCGATAACATTCTCACAAGGGGAGCCATCTACCAAAACCATGCCACTAACCTTGCTTCGATTACACCCGAATAAACTCTGCTCATGCAAACACTCAACAATTCGCTAATCGAGGCCAACCTCATGTGGTAACCCCAACTCACCAACGAGTTCCACAATGCACCAAGCGATCGACACTCAACCCATAACCTTGCCTTTCAGCAACCACTGCAACTGAGTCGCACTCCAAGATCCAAACCACAATCTCGTCGTCTCCGAGATATACAGTTCATATATAAAGGAAATACAGAACACAACAACCTATCATGTTATTCTTAACACGTACCACCTAATCATGCTAACACATAACCAAAATAATTATGCAGACACATCACACATACCAAGGAGAACCGCCCAGAATGACACGTCACTTTGGATAACCTACTTAGATTTTTTGCTAGAAAACACGTCAGCGACACGCGTTTCTAACTTGACTTCCAAGTTTTTTAATCTAAATGCCCAAAGACAAGACTAATCAATCCTAAGGTCCACCCTCCATACTCACATATACACAATAAGCTATCATGGTCAACAAGTTAACATTCTCATGTTAAAACATAAACACAGGCAACCAAGCACACACACATCTTTCCTCATAAGGTGATGCACCCTCTTCCCACAGCACTTAGGTATTCGAACCCAGAGTTTTGATACCAAGTTGTCACAACCCAAACTCTGGATCACGCAAAAAGCCCACGAATAACCACCAAAATTGCCCAAACACAAACAGATGAAAAATCTTAAAGCTCAAACAAGGCTAAAACCTTTGTAAAATGCACTACCAAGAGAGTTTATTTAATTTAAAAGAGTAGCATAAAGACTACGGTTATGGCCCCACAAGCCAAGCTTTTAAAACAAAATATATGTTTGGATAATAAAATCTTTTCTTTGTAAAAGCAGCATAGGCCGTTCCAAAATCTCCCTCGAAGCACAAGAGTTTGAAGGAAGCATAAACCAATTGAAAACTCCTTTTGTAAACCGTTGCACCAACCAATGAAAACCATTATAATAAACTACTAAAAACATCAACCAACCCAAGATTTCTCTCAAAAGCATAAAACATGCATACATCGGCCCACGGCCATAAGAATTACATAAGCTTTGAAACATGATACATCCAAACATGAAACATATACAAAAGGTATAAACTACCTAACAAAGACAAAATATCAAAGTCTTGTCATCAGCCACCTCCGTGCAGCTCAAGGTCAACCTACAGGGCCACGTTCACTTGAAAAAAGTTTTATAAATCCCACTATGTGAGCCGGAACCCAATAGAAACAGACTATAATGCAGTAAAATAGGATATGCAATCACATAGCATAAAGTTGACTCAACCACATGAGCCTCAAAACGGTTTTAATTCATAAAACTCCAAGTTTTCCATCAGACTCCCATAAGCCTCCAAAACAGTTTTCCATTCTCAAAACCAAGCATTTAACTAATGCGAACAATGTTTTATAAGTAAAGAAAAGAAGTAACAAAATGTTATTTTTCCACTCGGATCACACAACCGAGAACAAAATGATATATATAATCATCTTGTCATTCTCAATTAACCCAACATATTCACAATGCATGCACACGTTATTAACATTTTCACGTGATTCTACCAACTCGTGGTTTGCAAACAAAGGCACCGATGCCGAACGAGCATATAGAGCCAAGTAGTGTTAAAATTAACCTAGCCACACAGGCTCTAGGAAGGAACAGAACCTTCTATACCCTAACACAACTAACGTCCTTTCCCGATTCACTAGCTGGCGGGCAGAGAAACCAAATCTACGCAGTTTTTCAGTCTCTCACTATGGAGCAACTCGTGTCCAAACTTGCTCGATCCTTAGATCCCAAAATCGATCCTTTTTGCCATATCACGTCATAAAACACATGCACAAGTCCAACCCAAAAGGTTCCTCTCATCCAAACCCATATCCTTACATATAATCATGTATAAAAAGATCCAATGACCAACTGCCACATCATCCATTAATCATAGAGATCAAACAGCATTTTTAAAAATGTTTCCACCGTTTCTATCAAAACGTTTAAAACCTGAGACTCAATCTCGAGGGATAGCTCCAAACCTCCAAAACGTAATTTTTATGATTTTCATAAATCCTCTATTTTTAGAACCACCTTTTTGAAAACCACAAACATCCACATGTCCATAACATGTAATAAACTAAGAAAAAGCGTAAAATAAGCTTTTTATCTGAACAACATGGTTTTAAACATAAAATACAATATTTAAAGCATTTTCAATTGGTAGAAAAGCGTATAACTTCACGTAGCACCCTTTAACGACAACATAATCTAGGATCCTACCTCGTTAAGCTAAAAGCTCAACGCCTCAAAAAGTGAACCTCGACAAAATGTGATTCTGTCCGGATAGATGCGAAGCCCCCGACATAGATACTAAGGATCCACTATCAAATCGCTGAAAATCGAGCCCCAGGCCCATAAAAATTTAGAGAGAAGATAGAACAAAATGAAACTTACTCATGAAGCTAAGATTTTAAAATATCTTCTAAAAGCTTGATATTTATAGACTTAGCCCCGTACAGGAATCCAGTCGACTAGATCCACCACATCAGTCGACTGAAAAGCTATTGGAAAAACCAAGAATCCTCCACTGTCACAGGTCAATCGACTGAACCCTCCAAGTCAGTCGACTGAACCACCATACTGGCCAGTCAATTGACTGAATTGTCACCCTCAGTCGACTGAATCATCACTGAAATTTTAAGAAACTTTTTTGGTGTCCACGTATAGGCCCAAATATGCACCTAAAACATCACCAAGGTCAAGTGTTAACTCCAATACCATCAACACTTAAACATTTCAAATATGAAATGGGTCAGGGTCTCACATATAACTTATGTTTCATATGCTTGTACTTAGTGCATTATAATTGATGTTGTACCATGTAGCCCTCGATATATTGGAACATTTTGACGTGAGCACTAGCATTTTGCATCCATAAGCATGTTGGAGTTTATCTTTTATGTACCATTGTGGGTTGGGAGTTTTGGTGTCATTGTTTTTCATGATTCTAAATCTAGGACGACCATGGTTGCCAGTTGTTATTGTTTAGAAAGTATTCTTTGTGAACACCCTGGGTACGTTCCCAGTTATTGAAATTGGATTTTGATGGAATTGGTGTTATTGAATCTATTGGGCACCATGGGTTTTGTTGCTAGCATGCTATTATTGGTATTCTAAACTTTGGAGTTGACACTGGTGCGAAGGCTTCATGCTTCTTAAGGTGGGAGCATCTAGGTTCAACCCATACCCCACGCCGTTGCAAATTTAGTAGTAAAACAGCTGTGACATGTAGCCAAGCGAAGGATTTACTATTATCAACGAGGAGTAGTAATGGCTTTAGTGTGCAGTTTATCCTTAAAGTCTATTTCTTTGAATTTTTGGGGAGGAGTTCACAAGATTAGTTGTACAGTTGGAAGTTCGGCCGTGGGCGCATACATCTCATGCATTGCACTGTACTTCTTAAATGTTGATTTTATACTTATTTCTTCTCTGATAATGTTATGCTTAACTCTTTATAACTGTGGGTTTGGTGGATTACTTGTGGGTTCATTGGGTAGGATTTAGGGTTAACTTCTGAGCTTCGGCTGACAGCGTTTACGCCATAGGTGAAGGGTAAGATTTATCGGGAGGGGAATTTCACGAAGAACTTGAATGTCTAGAGGAAGAACGGTGCGAGGAGCCACAAGAATTTGACATTGTTCTTGGGGAGCAATAGACTACCATTTTTTGTTTTCTTTTGTCTTAAGTTGTTAATCCAAGATATTTTGCTTCAATTCTGATGGATGACTGTAAAATGTATACTTGTTCTAATGTGTTGCCAAACATGAAGCTATTTTTATGCAATTAAGTACATAACTTATTTATAAATGAATCGGTAGAATAATCCAAATTATATAGATATATATGTCTTTAAAGTTCTCGAGAATTGGGGCGTTACATCTCTTGTCTCCTCTAAGCGGTGGTAATTTGTTGTCAGATTAGTCGAATCTTCTCGATGGTCTCTTGTATTAGGTCAGGTCCCAAAAGTGTGTTCTCTCCTATTTTGGTCCAGTAAATCGACGATCGACATGGTCTTCCATAGAGGGCTTCGTATGGTGGCATACCAATGCTAGCCTGATAGCTATTGTTGTAGGCGAACTTGACCAATGGTAAGTGTCACTCCCAGCTTCCTTTAAGATCCATAACGCAGGCTCATACCATGTCCTCCGAAGTCTGAATCATGCGTTCGAATTGTCTGTCTGTCTATGGGTGGAAAGCGGTGCTAAAACAAAGCTCTGTCCCTAAGGCAACTTGTAAGCTTTGCCAAAAACGTGATATGAAATGCAACTTTCTATCTGACACGATGGACATCAAAATTCCATGTAAGCAGATGATCTCCCGAATATATTTCTGACTCAGAGTTTCAATCTTTTCAAAAGATCAGACATGCAGAAAGTTTGCAGACTTGGTGAGATAATCCAGACTTACCCAAATAGCGTCATGTCCTGAAGGTGATCTTTGTATTCCGGAGATGAAATTCATAGTTAAGTGGTCCTACTTCCATTGCAGTATCCCTAGCGATTGAAGGGTTCCTCCTGGTCTCTGGTGTTTTACTTTTACTTGTTAGCAGGTAAGACATCTGGCCACAAAATCTGTTACGTCTTGCTTCAGGCCATTCAACCAATAGTGTCTCCTCAAGTCTTAATACATCTTCGTCCTTCCAGGGTGAACAGCAAAGGGTGACTATTGATGATCTTTTAGGACATCTCTTCTTAGATCTTTAATGTTTGGTACCAATAACCATCCTAGGTAAGTTAGTTGTCCATGCTTATTGACTACCTAAATCGATTTTGATTCTTCGTCTATAAGGCGCTTTCGGATGAATTCGGACTCTTGGTTATACTTTTGGGCTTCTAGGATTTGCTGATGAAGGTTGGATGTCACCACAGTTAGACAAAAATAGGTTTTGTCTTCTTGCTCTGAGGGTTGGAGTCAAAACTCATTGAGCGTTCCTACCAAGTCCCATTCTCTTGCTACAACATATGCCAACGTACTTCTTACTTTTTGGCTAAGGGCATCTGCCACTACATTTGCCTTACCTGGATGATAAGATAGGGTAAATTGATAATCCTCTAAATACTCTATCCATCGGCATTGTCTCATGTTGAGATCCTTTTGGGTGGGCAGGTACTTCAAACTCTTGTGATCGGTGAAAAGCTCAAACTGTTCCCTATAAAGGTAATATCTCCACAACTTTAATGCGGACGCTACTGCTGCTAGCTCTAGGTCATGAGTGGGGCAATCCTGCTCATGAGGCTTTAGCTGCCTTGATCCATAGGCTACTATCTTGCCATTTTGCACAAGCACACATCCCAGTCCTTCTTTAGATATGTCACAATACACCGTGTATCCAACCTCTCACTCGGGTATGACCAAAATAGGGGCACTGGTCAATCTCTTCTTGAGCTCCTAAAAAGAAGTCTCACACTTAATCACTCCATTCAAACTTCACCCCTTTTTTGCGTCAATCTTATCATTGACCATGCCAGATTTGAGAAACTTGGATAAACCTTCAATAGTACTCAGCTAGTCCCAGAGAGCTGCAAATCTCAAAGACATTCTTGGGTGGTTTCCATTCCAAAATAGGTTCGACTTTAGGTAGGTCCTCAGCTATCCCCTCCTTAGATACTACATGGCCCAAGAATTCCATTTCATGCAACCAGAATTCACACTTGTTGGCTTTAACGTAGATTTGTGACTCTCTCAACCTCTGCAAGACAATCTTATGATGTTGTTCATGCTCGTCCTTGATTTTTGAATATACCAAGATGTTGTCTACGAAGGCTACTACGAACTGATCGAGGTATGGTCGAAAAAGTTTGTTCATCAGGCTCATAAAGACTCCTAGGTCATTGGTGAGTCCAAAGGGCATAACGATGAACTCATAGTGCCCGTACTGCGTCCTAAAAGCTGTCTTTGGAATATCTTCCTCTTTGACTCGGAGTTTGTGATAACCCAATCGAAGGTCGATCTTAGAGGAACAGGCTGATCCTAGAAGTTGGTCGAAGAGGTCGTCTATACCAGGTACAGGATATCGATTCTTGATCCTCACCTTATTCAGTTGTCGATAGTATATGCAAAACTGTAGAGTTCCATCCTTCTTCTTGGCGAACAATGTCGGTGCATCTAACGGCGATGTGCTAGGGTAAATAAAACCCTTGCTGAGAAACTCCTAAAGTTGATCCTTCAATTCTTTCAGCTTGGTAAGAGCCATCCTATCTGCGCAATCGAATCAGTGCGGTGCTTGGTTAGAGTTCGATAGAAAACTCGATCTCTTGGTGCGGTGGAAGTTCGTGCAATTCCTCTAGAAATACATCTTCGTACTCACGTACAACCCATTATAACTCCGTGGCTAGCAGGGTGTTCGTACTGGCTAATATACAAGCTAATCTTCCCATAAAGTTACTTGATCTGCATACCTTCGTGTTAATTAAGTTAGGGTGTCGTGTCGTTCTCCTTGAATTCGTACGATGGTTCCATCTACTGTGCGTGCCCATATCTTCTTTTGACGGCAGTCGATGATGGCTTGATTTTGGAGAGCCAATCTATGCCAAGAATCACATTGTAACCTATAAAATCCATAGCGTGCAAATCGCATGACATAAGGGTGTCGGCTACTCTCAATGTGCACGTCCTATAAACAAAGTCCACTCACGTGTGATCTCCTATGGGTGTAAGGACGTTTAGGGTTTAATCTAATGTTTCTGGTTCCATGAGCAGAGATTTCATAAAAGCCAAAGATATGAAAGAATGGGATCCTCCAGAATGGAACAATACTTTCACTAAAGTATTGAGCATCATGAACATACCTTGTTTAACTTAAGTATCTTCCATCTCTCCCTCTTGCAAAGCAAAAACTCTTCCTCCTACTGGTTAGTTTCCATTAGCATTCCAGGCGTTCCCCGACCTTGCTCCGTTGTTTGGACCTCCTTGAGGCTTTTGGTTCTTATTGAGCAATAGCCTTCCTCTTTTATTTTGCTGATTGATAACCGGCTTAGTGACTTGAACAGGTTGTGGGTATCTTGGTGGATAGTTTTATGGTTGCCCCCACTTCTATGGTTAGCTTCTAAAGTTCCTTCGTCCTAGATGTGGACAGTCAATCCTCTTGTGTCCTGGTTGGTTGCACTCAAAATAGACTATTGAAGTTATAGAGAAATCCTTCGATCGTCCCTGCTTGTTGGCTTGGTAGTAGGGTTTCTTGGGAACAAATCCCTTATAACTTCTCATAGCCCCTCCGTAACTAGTGCTTCATTTCTTCTGACTCCAGATCCTTCTCGAATCGGCCAAGTCTATCTCTACTAGAAGGCTGCTTGTACCACTTACATGTACGTTGGGAGCTGTAAGTAGATGACTTTGGCTCGAATTGTTGGCTCCAAACTCAATTCGATCTTTTGAGCTTTCGATTCTTCTTTCAGTATAATCGTCGACAAATCGGCTTAGCTCCTCAAACAGTTGACGTATTGGGTTACCATCATAGATCCTTGTTTGAGCTTTAAGAATTCTTTGATCTATCCCTGACGGAAGGGAGTAGGGAAATACTTCTCTAAAAATAACTCTTCGAACTAATCCCATGTCAAGGCTGCTACATCCTGGGTATTGTCAATCATAGATCACCAATGGTCAGCTTCTCCTTCCAGTAAGTGAGTTGCTAGGGCTACCCAATCGACTTCGATTTGTACTCTTGTGGTGTTAAACAGTTTCCTAATAGCTCTCAGTCACTCTTCAGCTACTCTTGGTTTAGCTCCTCCCCTAAATGTGGGGGTCCGTTGTCTCTCAAGTTCTGATAGGAACCACGCTCTATCTCAGACATGGGGGCAATTTATGCTCGTGATGAGCTCTTGCAAGACTTGGGCTAACCTTGGTGCTTCGTCATTTATGGGTTTATTGGCATGTCGTTGATCATTTGGTCGTCTACCCGCCATACTAGATAAAAAGAAAGGTGTTATGGTTTGTGGGTTATTTCAATTCTCGATTGTTTTTTATGTTTTGGGATCTTATAGAGTTAAATTGAGATTCGTCTTAGTAAGCATTTATTCATAAGGTAACTTATGGAGATTTTTGATAACAAAACACTTGCTTTTCATATCATTCAAGTTCAAGTATATAATCGGTTGAGAATATAAGTATTCGAGATGATCACAAAATGGTACACATACATCACAGAAGAAAAGAGTACAACACATAACATGTGGAAGCCTATCTAAAACAAATGTGGATAGAACCAACAAACCATGGTTCCAGGCTCCCATGTTGCTTCGTAGTTCCTGTAGCACCTCCATTGGACTTCCACATGCTATATGCCTGTCGGCCCCATGCGAGCCTTGTTGGTAATTGCAACTGGGACTTTCGTGTATGTTTTTAGGTCATTGAAGTCAATCGCTTGGTTTTGTGCTAGGTTTCGTGGGTCGATAATCCTTCTCTCATCTCTGAATCGTTGAGTTTGTAGCCACTTGGCACTAAGTATATCTCCTAATCAGTCCTTGAATCTGGGTAGTTCTCCTAGGTGAAATGTCATCTCACTACTTCTCTCCAATACTTGTAGAGGTCCTATAAAAGCGAGGGAAGGCTTCGAGCTTCCTCCAATTGCACATCTTCTCTGAGCAGACTCTGGCGTACACCCACTCTCCTACTCAGTAATCCCTACTATACTCTCGGTGGCTATGAAAAATTGCTGCGTTAGCGGCCTCGTCCTCGTTAGAGTCTGGTGGTGGTGCCTCAATCGAATCGTAGATGATGGTGATCTCGCCTTCCTTGTCATCTTCCTCCTCTTCTTCTGCTACCTCCTCCTCTCTGTCCCTTTCCAATCTTTGGGAAATATCCACGCCAAAGGAATAATGTTGATTGGAACCTCCTCCTCTACTGGTACTGCTTCTGGGTCTGAGTTCTCTGACTCTAATGTCGACCATGGTTCTTCCTCTGGTTTTGAGCCGGATGCCATCCTAAGAAAAGAGAAGATCAGGGGGATTTAAGGTAACGATTTTAAGTTATTAGCATTATAGGTGATAAATTAAATAATACAGACACTATACATAACTTCTACGCTACAGAACTCGTAGTTTTCCATAAATCGAGGCTTAAAGGTTCACTAAACATAGGTTCTGATACCAAGCTGTGACACCTCAGCTCCCGAGCACATTAAGACATGCATAAGAATATAATAAGGGTTACACTAATGAGTCATTCATAGATACTTATTAAACTATTACATTATTTATATCTCGGCTTGCAAAATATAGAAATATTCCAAATCCACTAGGTAATTACAAAATACAAAAGAGAACATCCTAGATCTATAACAAAAGAACAAAAATAGCAGGTCTCCTCATCTAAACCTCGCCGGGGCCATCTTGTTCCTAGAACTCACCCTGGTCTACGACCTCCTCTGTAGGGTGCCTCCTCTTCTTCACATGCACCACGAAGTTGTGAGCTGAAACATAGAAGAAAAATCTCCAAATCCACTAACCAAACTCATGGCATAAAATTACCAAAATACATTCCGTACAACACATAAGGCATTTATGTATCAATGAGACATGCAAATTTGAAAGATACAAGCTTGGTAAGAAGGTAAACATAAAATAGCTAATTATGCATGGGATGTAATGATAAATGCAATGCAAATGCCCAAGCCGACCATACCCCAAGATTGAAAACATGAATTTCACGCCAGAAATTTCAAAAGTTAGACTTTATGGACAATGTGATCACTAAGGCCATCATTTCGGCCTCGTTGTGAATCATAACCTCTTTGCTGGGTTTCATGTCTTTGCTGTTTTATTCATTCATAGCAGCGTGGGTTCCGGTGCCACCTTCCATCCATACAAAAATATAACCGAATCATTCTACCTTAAGACTCGTGATGTTGTGCCTAGTGTCAAACCAAAGTCTAAAGTATAAGTAACAAAAGCTAGAGATGAACCCATGGTGCCCATAAGACGTTTCTATCATAAAAAATATTCATACACTGAGAACGTACCTAGGGCGTTCACGGGGAATTTATCCCAAAACATTTCATAAAAATTGCTATACCAGGAACATCCTAGATCGAGAATCAATAGGTGATAAATTCCAAAAACACCCCCAAACAAACAAGACGAGACAATGTATCAACCGTACAAGGATAAACCCCAAGATGCTTTAAGTGTAATATGACAATGCTTATATTACAACAATTCATAGCCCGAAGTATAACTAAGCATAATCATGAGATATACTAAGCATGGCAAGATGTATAATTAAATATAGCATGGAGTATAACTAAGCATAGCATAAAGTATAACTATTCAAAGCATGGTCTCAATCACATGGCAATGTCATTCCTCATCATACAATAGAGTCAAGTCATGATTCTCATAATTTAAATCAAATTAATCGTGTAAACATTTCCAAACACAAGGGGCATGCTCACAATTCACTTAACACCTTAATACTATACTTTCAACTATTAAATTTTAACTTGCAGTAATAGTTTGGGGCACCTAAGCTTTGATTTGATTTTTGGTTTTTGGTCATAAACTATATTAAACTATTCTCTACAATTTTCATAAAGGACACTTAGGTTAAATCCTAAGGCTTTTAAGTGATTTGGTTTCCGCAAAGGAAAATGCTTCAGCAGCACCTTACAATTCGCTGCGAAAGAAACTCTCAGAAGGCCACCGATTTGGGGTATCAAAGCAGGTTCTTTCGAGTTGAATTTTGGATATGTTTTGTCAAGTTGTCCCCTATATATCTTATGAAGAGTACTCAGGGTAGTTCTTAAGAAATTTTTTGAGAAATAACTCATTTAAGAAAGTGGGTTTAATTAGCATTTTAAAACTCAACAAGGTGAACTTCCCACATAAATAACAGAGTGTAAAAAATCATTTGAGGGAACAAACAGAGGCTAATGGACCTAATTTTTGAAAACATTTTAGATCAAAATGTCCCTAACATTTTTCATGAAGAACATGTTTGGAATAGGTTACTAAAAATAGGGGTTTTGTGCTATACAAAAAGGTTTGATGGCATGCTATTTTAGTCACTAAACATGAACAACAAAGTACAGAGGGGTTTTAACCCACCACATCTCAACAAAAGAGGCTCATTTTTTGTGAAAAGATATATAAACATGTTAGCTACAATATTTATGAAGAAACCCAAGCTCGGTTCTTGTTCTAAAATAAGGTTTTTACCTCTGCAATAGAGACTGATCTGAAAATGACATGTTTTGGTAACAAAATCATTTTTTGAGTTTTATGCACTCAAATCAGTTCAAACCAATTTTAAATAAAAGATAATACATAAATCTAAGTCTGTATATAAAGCACAACCTTATATGAGTTTGCTATATTTAGTTATGGTTTTTTAAAAATCAGTCCAGCAAGTTAAAATTTTGAAAACTCGAACTTAGTTTTAGTGTCAAGTTTGAGCATAATTTCTTTGCATGCATGAAGGGGAAGAAGGCCGGGGGGAAAGACATCAACCGATTTCGGGTCCTACTAGACCGGCTGACTCCTGACCAGGTATCATTTTTATTGCTCTCTGTATCATACTGTTCACTATACTGTACTATTTTTATTTTCTTTTGTTCTACACACTGATTACTGTATACTGGCTGTTATCATACATTGCACTGTTCGTTGTACTCGTCTGGAGAGGGGTAGAGGATCGGGCCGGCGCAGATCTAATGCGCAGTCGCAATGTGGCTTCGAGACGTATCTTGCTGGAGGGACCATTTGACCGAGAGTATTATCTTGGGGAGCGAGTAGTCCATCAGTTGCTCGGCCTCGACCACTTTTGGATCCCAGTGGTCCCTCCAGCCTGTATACGCCGGACCGACCATCTGGGTCGCGTCGACATGCTGCTGGAGACGGTGGGGATATACGCTTCTGAGCTACTGGTGGCCGAGGGGAATTACACTGCACGGGCCCGAGCACATCTACTGGGCCTATTAGGACCTGGCCTTGCTGCCCCAAGTGGCAGGACGAGAGAACAGGCACCAGAGGCTGCCAATGCTGATGCCACTACTGGAGGAGCTGGGGCTGCTGCTGGAGCAGCTGCTAGAGGACCTGGAGCTGGGGGCATTGAGATACCTTGGGCGGTATCGTCCTTTATTGCTTGGTATCCTTTTGATATCCCCATCCCGGTTCCTCCAGCCCCACAGTTTCGACTCGTGCACGCTCAGGTTTGCTTCTTTTCACTGCTTCATTTCCTGTTCTTCCTCTATTTAGACTCCTTATCTTTTCATTTCATTGGACAAGTGAATCAAGCATGGCTAGACCGCCTCATGCTGGTGGTGAACGGCATGCGAACCTTGATTCGCCAACAGGATGCAGCCTTGCGTGCAGTTGGGGTCCCCTTTGTCCCATTGTCGGTGAGTATTCTTCTTTGATCTCGTCGTTCTATTCTGTACTGTCTTCTTATTTTTTCTTATTTCTATAGGCACTAGTAGCTGCTACTGACGTAGTACCACCACAGGCCCCTGCTCATCCTTTTGCTCCTGCTCCAATTTCGGCACGAGGTCATGGGTCCCATGCTACTTCCCGAGTGCGTCCTTCTCGAGGATCTATTTCATCCGCACAGAGTCGATCCAGAATCGTATCCTCCTCGTCTGGTAGCGATGATAGTGACGGCCTAGAGATGCTCTTTGAGGATGTCAGTTCCGACAAGGCTGACCCTTCTTCTCGTCGAGTCCGTCCAAGACGAGACTGAGAGGGAGAGCCCCCCTTCTTACATTTTGGTTTTACATGGGCCTGCGTGCCCCAGCTACTTATGGGCTTGTGTGCCCCAGTTTACATTTTTGATATATTCTCCTACTTTTTTACGTATGTACGAGCCTTCGTGCCATTTACTGCTTGATAGTTATCTCATTGAATGATTTATTTTTATTTACTGCTCAAATTGTCTTTGATGCATGATACAAATGTCAAAACTTACACAAAATGTAGAAACCATAAACTGATTCACGCCTTCCACCTTTTATCACAGCGGTCGCCATAATCAACATGGCGTTCGCCACTTCCATCAATATTAACACCGCGGTTGCCAATTCCAACATGGCGGTCGCCTGGTCAAAAGGGATGATGTCACTGTACAGTATCCTTCCAAGTTGGCGGTAGCCCACTCTAAGGTGGCAGTCGCCACTTTGATTGTACTTTTTGCTGCTTTTTTAATCTCCAGCCTTTCCCTACTTTATAAATACAGTCCAGGAGGCCCCATTTTTTGTTATTCTAACCCAGATGGCTAATCCCCTTTCTTCATAGATTGAGGCATTCTCCCCTATTGAGCGTTTGAACTACGCCCCTTTCGGCCTTAATGCCCTTTTCTCACTGAGGACCGTGAGGATTAACAGATCTTTACTGGTAGCTATTGCACAACTTTGGGATCTACAGTCCCATGTTTTTTAGTTTGGTCTTGAAGAGCTATGCCCCACTGTGGAGGAGTTTGCTATTATTTTGGATTTGGTTCCTCAGAGCACCGTTGTGGTTCCCACTTTCTTTCTTTCGACTCGTCAACAGGTGATACAACTTTGTGGTCTTTTTATGATGGAGGCCTCTCTTCTAACACAAGATGACTGCCTTGACATACCCTGGTGACCTTAGCGACCTCAATTTTCAGTTGCGGCGGCGTTATGCTCTTTGTTTCTGTCTTCTTGCCCGATATCTTCTTGTCCCCTCTGACGTGCGAGTTAGCTGTGCGCTGGCTGACATTGCTGGTCAGATGTGGATGGGAAAGGACTTTGGACCACTTGCCTTGGCCAAGACACTGCTGGGCTTAGATGTTGTTCATCGTGGTGAGACTACTACTTTCGCTGGCAGCACTTTACTTCTCCAGGTAAGCTCAAAATCTTACTTTTCACCAAACTTTCTGTCACACTGCGAGGCTTTTCTCTTACT
>JAUMHN010081870.1:0-25948 GCA_032360265.1 Heliamphora ciliata
ATGGTATGTCCATTTCTATCTAAACTGTGAACATAAAACTTATATTCTGCAAGAACCTAAAATCTAATCTTCTGTGTGTAAGTCGTACTCTACACACTAGATTAAATACTATACAGAATATCGGACATCCATGCATAACAAAAAAATGATATGCATACATTTCTCATAAAAAATCTCATAAAATAGAAAATTAATTTTAATAAAATTAACTACTAAAAATATGGTTTTCAGTATACCAACCCTAACAAGATCGTCTACCTGCCTTCTGAATAAAGAGGGAATGTATTATGGCTGGTGCGTCTTCTTTTTAAGGTGTTAATTGTTTCTAAGTTTTCGGATCTCGGGGAGTTATTTTAAGACTTATTCATTTGTATTTCGTACCACTTGAGTCGGAGTACAAAGAGAGATTACAAATTGCGAGGCACAAAGCACAAAAGGGTCCAACCAGAATAGGTATTGATAAAACCATCGAATTTTGACCACGTAGTCCCACGTTACTTCCAAGTTCCATAGCATTTCTATTGTACTTTCACATACCACACTCTTGCGATTCTCATGCGAGCCTTATCAGTGATGGCGATAGGAATCTTCGTGTAGGTCTCCGTTAGAGATGTTGCATGAGCTCCTACTTAGCAGTTCTTGTAGTCGGGGTTATTGACTTTCAAAATACGTTAACCGCGGACGCTGACTAACATTTTGTGCTTTAACTCCAGGTAGAGATCTACTTCGTGACTCGATGATGCGCCAGGGGGTTCCTCTGAGGATGTGCATGATCCAAGTTTCTGAAGAGAGCGCTAAAGTCTAATAACGATCGTTTCTCATCGATCTAGGTTTTAGGTGAGGTGAGTTGGGGTGGCGAGTGGTCCAGAGTTTAGTCGAGGATTTCGAATGATATACTAGACTGCACGATATGTGGATGGGGTTTAGAATGGCTTAGGAAAGGTGAACAAACCCTTTATCGAGATTCAAGGAAAGATTCCCGAATGGTCTAAAAGGTATGTTGGATGAGGTCAAATGGTCATGGTTAAGGCAGTCACCGTTGACACAAATTGAGTGGTTATTTGGGGTTCAAATGTAGGTGAAGGAAGAGGAAGACAGTGAACAATACTTAAACAAATATCCTCGAAACTAATCTAGTACAATTAGATTCTGATAAAAGAGATGTTAAGTAATGGGTAGGTAAATTAGATATTTTCCCTGAAGTTACGTCGGCCTAATGTACTTCAATTTAAGTATCCAAGTCTACATTCCTATAAAAGAATTCTCAAAAATCACTGCAACAGATTATAGTTTCAGAATCGAGAGAAGATGAACGATAGCAAAGAATTCTACGAAAGAAGAGCTAGTTCAAGGCGGTTGGCTTGAATCAGGGGAGGATCAAATGCAAATATCGGTCATTATTGAGGTGTGAAAACAAGAGGACAAAGGTGTTTTCTAGGATTGAATCTTTGATAGGATTATCAACAAGACTTGGGTGCATAAGGGTTACTGACAAAGGACACTTGACGGTACCGTTGAGGAATGATACATAAAGAACTTTAAGTAGGTACAAAATTTAACAGAAAAGCTTGGGGGTAAACGAGAAAGGAACTTATAAGGATGGGGTTGCGGGGTTCTAATGGTGGCTCTCGAGGTGATATATGAAAACTTCTCTTAGTGTGTACTCCCATTTACCCCCTTTAAAATAAGACAACTAGTTGTGTGATCCTCCGACCTTCGATCTCGATGCTCTTACTCAACCTTCGCATGTAGATTCTGTGTAGTTTTTTATCCCGGTGACGTCCTAACACGACTTGCTATAAGACTTAGACGCAGCAGATTTAGTTTTTATAATATATAAATGATAATTATAATTAATACAACGCACTCTACAGGGCTTCTATGCGACAGAACGCATGGTTTTCCACAACCCAAGGCCTGAAGGTTCACTAAACCTAGGCCCTGATACCAACTGTGATGCCCCGTCCTCCAGGCACGTCGGGACATACATAAATATAGATAAGGAGAATATTCTAACCATTCATTCATTTTTACATATCATAAATATTACATTATTAAGAGTTCAAAACTGTTCATAAGTACATAACCATTATAGTTTCACCAAAAAATTTAATAAAAATTACAATACGTCTGTGAAAACTGAACCGAAAAGTGCAAAAGGTAAAAACCCAATTCTTCAGCTAGTATCATCGGGGTCCATTGGCTCCTACCACTCACTTCGTTCTTCGATTTCGTCTTCTTCATCGGGAGCGACTTTCTCAAGGAACTCATCACACTCACCTGTGGGATGAATGCCATGAGTCAAAGCCTAGAAGCAAATTCCCTAAACCTTTTAACAAACTCACAACAAAATATTTTACAATACATATCATATAATACCCAATACAATTTTAAGGCCAAATAGACAGACAATTTAATATTTTCAATAGGGTAAGCACATGTAAGAACAATTGTGCGAGTGCGTGACGAAGATGAATAAAATGCAGATGCCCAACCCAATTATAAATCAACTAATCGATTTTTTTTTGTGAGTAACATCTTTACGTTCCCGTACGTTAGGCTCCCGTACACCAACGTTCCCGATCACGACGGTGTATAGTGGACGTTCGGCTTAAGACGTCGCATGGCTCAGGACATAACATGGCTCAGGACGTATATGACCCATGGTCGATCGTATCTAACATTATAATCAAATGGTACCATTATGTTTCCGTACGTTAAGTTCCCGTTTGTCAGCGTTCCTGATCACAGCGGCGTATAGCGGCTGTTCGACTCAAGACGTGATATGGCTCAGGACGTAATACGGCTCAGGACGTACATGGCCAAAAGTCTACATATCCTATTTAATAACTCGAATGGTACCACTACTTTCCCGTATGTTAGGTTCCCGTTCACCAACGTTTTCGATCACAGTTATAGTGATTGTTCGGCTAAAGATGTGATACATCTCATGACGTAACACGGCTCAAGACGTACATGGCCCATTGTCAACACCCCCATCAATATGGACTCTCTAATCACGATTTTATTCCAAACCCTCCATCCTTATTCCAAATCCTCTGGCCAATAATTTGCACACAAAACCCAACCCACAAGATGCACCAAGTGCAATGTAATGTTGCTTATGGTACAACAACTCGTATTTTGAAGTACAATTTAACAATAGCATGGTATGAAACTAAACATAGCATGACATATAAACCAACATAGTATAAAGTACAAGTCTTTAAAGCATAAGGTACAACTCACTAATCCATAGAGTACAAGTATACGAAACATAATTTACAATTCATGTGATATGGTTCCAACCTATCGGTATGGTTTCTAATCCTCAATTTGTTAATTTCAAACACCGATCATTTACATAAATCATTTAAAGTCCATATATTCAAGTTCTATAAGGTGGCACACTACTCAAACACTTATCCAAATTTATCTAATTCTTCAAGTGCCAATTTCAAAGTTGTAACAATATTTTAAGTACCTAAACATGGGTTTAATTTTTGATTTTTCTACACCAATTAGATAAAAATATTTCTTACAACTTTCATGTTTAGCATTAAGGTCAAATCCTAGGGTAAAGGGGTCGTTTATTTTAATTAAGTGAGAACCATTCAGCAGTTTATAGAGAAACGTGCAGAATTTAGGCCTCTGTTGGCCATGGTTTTGGGATATCAATTCAAAGGCTATAGGTCTAATATTTGGTGAGGTTTTGGTTTAAGGCATCCCCTAAAAGTTTCATGTTTTATGCTAGGGCAAGTGGTTTGGAAACCATTAGTGATTTTGCTAATTTATAAAAAGGGTTCAGTCAGCCTAAAAAGGGTCTACAGAGTATGTTTTCAACAGAGAATGCTCAAAACCGTTGGAGTACTATCTGAGAGTATTTTGGGCTGGTCTTTGCTCCATATTTAGCTTAATATGTTAGCTACATTTTTCCTGTTTATTACTTCTGGATTTAGCTATTAAAAACTTAGGTTTTTGTTCTAACAAAAATGTGTGACAGAGAGCTCTGCCAGTCACTAAAACACAATAGTGACTTTGAGAAGTGTTTTGACCAACCAAGACTTCATAATTTTGGCTCATTTTTGGTGAACAGAAATATAAATATGTCGTCTACATGCTTTTTGTTTTGGCCCAAGCTCGATTCTCTCTCTAACTTAAGGTGTTTAGGTTTGAAACTTAGAGTGGTTAAGAGCTGACACTCTTTGGAAACAAGGACATAGCTGGAGTTCTATCCAACCAAATCACTTCAAACCAACATTACATGAAAGAAAACTCAAACATCTAGGTCTGGACATAAAAATTACTTTAAGAACATTTTCCTACATTTAGTTATTATGTTTTAAAGTTAGTGGCAGAAAGTAAGTAAGTTCAAAAAATCAGGCTACTTAGGGTTATGGTTGTTTAGCTTATGTTGTGTACATTTTTTACATGTTTTCTTACATGCATGGCATAAACTCACATAAACTAAAACTCCAGATTACACACAAGCCATAAAACTAAAAAACATACACATGCAAGTACATGCAAAGCCTGTTTAAGCACAAACAGTCCCTAAACCACTCCTACGACGCTTTTCTTTTGAGTTATTTTTGTTTCTTTCTTTTAGGGTTAGTTATAGAGATGGATTGAAGGTTATATTAGGGGAGAATATCAGAGAGTTTTAGAGAGTTTACTTACCTTAGAATGTTTAGATAATGATGGAAGCTAGGCTAGGACTTGGCTTTAGAAGTTCTCCTAGCTCCACCTTAGATCCTTCTCCTTCTTTCTCCTTCTTTTTCCTTCTTTTTTCTTCTTTTCTCTCAGAGACTTGATGAACACTTAAGAGAATATAATTCTAGCCTTTCTCTCTCTATGTTGCTGAAATACATGAAGGAGATGGGGTGTGTTTGGCCTTTATTTTATAAAAGGGCTTGTAGTGGACCTAATGATGCTAATTGAGATAATTTTGAATTTTTTTAATTTGTGATTGGTTGCATGGTGGGTGGTTCTCTTTTTAAGACATTTTGAAATCTGAATTTTGCATATGGGAAGAGAGGAATTTGGCTAAGAGACTGTAGCGATTCGGACCCTTGTTATTTTTGAAATATTAATACAAACAAATGTGTTGTGCCCAGTGGAGATATTTGGAAGTGAAAATTGTGCGAGAAAATTATTTTGGGTTTTTATGCGTTCATTCATGATGGTTAAGAGTGAAATAACGCAAAAAGAACGTGGTTGGATGACATATTGTGGATGTATGGTTTAGTGCAGCTTTAGTTAGTTTCGTCTCCCAGCGTTGACCGGTCGAGCGGTGGGGATCCCGCTCGAGCGGAGAGGTGGCCGAGAGGTCCTCTGGATGGGGACTGCTCGAGCTGTGGGGGGTCCGCTCGAGTGGACTGTCGCGAATCTGGTGTTTTTAAAAGGCTATGTGGGGTTTTTTCCTTCCATTCTTTCCATCTCTCTCTCTCTCTTTAGAGTGTGAGCAAGGGTTAGGGCTTGAGTTTAAGAGTTGTTTGGAGTCTCTTTGAGTGAGTTTTCTTGGCTTTCTCTCGGTGGCTCAAGTATTGGAGACCCGAGCTTGGCGTTGGAGAAGTTTTTCTCACCGTGCGGTTGAAGATTCTCGTGGATGGAGCTTGTTTGAGGCTTTCTCTTGTGGATCTAGCGTCCCTAAGGTAGGATTTAAGACTTTCTTGGAACGCTTTTGTGATATGTGTTGTGTTTTCCTAATCCGTGAGCACAGAAGCATAAAATATATGATTTCAAAGCCCTAAATTTAAATTTAATGATAATGAGAGTTTAAATTTGAATCTATGAGAGATTTAAAATGGTTCTATCTTGACAATGTCGTTTATGGGGATTAAATGTCAAAAATGAGAAAGTAGGGTTCGGGAGTTGAGCTAATATTATGAAAATTGGGGGTTTTGGGTTTAAAGGATCGATGCGATGAAATTGATGAAATTGTTGATAAAATTGAGTATTTTCATGACCTATTGTGACTTCCTTTCATAAATCTAAGTGATACATGTGGGTGTAAAGCATATATTGTGGGTTTTATTGAATAAAACCAATGTTTGGGAATTTGGAATTAATGTGAGTAGTTAATTTGGATTTGAATTCTAAAATAAAGAAATTGTGAATGATGGAAATATATAATGATGTGGGTTTGGCGAGAGGAACCTATAGGGTTGGACTCGCGTATGTATATGAGATGGGTTTAGTGACAGGAACCTTTGGGGTTGGACTCACATTTGTGTGTTGTTTTATGATATGATAAAAATGACCAATTTCTAAATTATTTAAGGTTGGGCACGAGTTGCTCCTCGGTGAAAGACCGAAAAAACTGCACAGATTAGGTTCTCTGCCCGCCGACTAGCAACTGGGAAAGGACATATTCGGGTTCTCTACCAGCTGGCTACTCGGTTGGTAAATCGGGAAGAGATGAGTCGTGTCGGGATATAGGACGTTCCGTTACTTCATGGGGCCTGTGTGGCCGGGTTGAGTGTAACGTTACGGGGGTCTATACACTCGTCCGACGTCGGTACCTATATTTTGAACCACGAGTTGGTAAAGTGTGTAAAGTGTCAACAAAGTGTGAGTGTTGGCGTGCGTTGGTGTGTTGTAAACAATCGGGTTGGTAAAACCTCAATTGAGAAACAAAACAAAACAGTAACAAGTGTTGGGTTAATGGGAAATGATAAAGGGATTGGATTAGAGAAACCTTGATTGACGAAATGGAAAGGATTGTGAAATAGAAAACATGTTGGGTTGATGAATGGAGGTGAAATGTATTTGGCTAATTAAGAATGGTAAAATGAAATGATTTCATGAAAGTCAAGGAGTATGGAACAATAACCCCTCTTTATATAAAACTCGGTTATGCAATGAAAATATATTTTGGGAACAAATGATGGGTTTTGGTCAAATCTATATGTGCATCTTGCATAACCACTCTCATATATCATGCATGTATTCGATGATAGTCTTGTTCCTACGAGTTTCGGCTCATGTTGCTTAACAACATTTCAGGTGATAGATGGATGAAAAGAATGGATCGTGATGACAGTTGTTGGACCCTTGGCGTAGTTTGTGAGATTATATTTTCTCTTTGGATAGTTAAATTGGAGAAATATAATTGTATGGATGAAATTCTTATTTATTGGAATACTGTAATTGAGGGTCATAATAACCGTGTTGTAAAGCCTTTGGGCCATGAGCTCATGTCGTGCATGCATGTGAGGACGTTTATAGTTGATTTGGTAAGTTGTAATGATGAATTTGTTAATAGAGTTTGAATATCAACTTTTTATGGAATGGATAATTGTTTTAAGCTTTTATGAAGGTTTAAAATCTTGTTTTAAGAGCATGAATTCACGCTTCAAGAAGGAGAGGAAATGCTTATTATTCTCGGCATTAGAAAATTTTTCATGGCTTTGGGAAAGGAGGTCTCGGGTACCTAACTGCTCAAGCGGTCAGGAGCCCGCTCGAGCGGGGTTCGCTGGGTGTGTTCGTTGATGAATTTGTAGTTGAAGTGTTTTCAAATGGAGTTTTGGATATGAATGGAGCATTTAAAGGCATAATTGCAAAGAAAGGGTTTTCATATCGGGATGGCTTTTAAGATATATATTCAAATTATATTCAAATGGGACAGGGGCGCTACACGTAATTAAATTATCAGAAGCGATTTTGAATCATAATTTAGTACATTTGTTTTATTAGATTTTATTTGGGTTAAGTAATTTGACATAAATAAATTACCGAAAGAATTAGTTATGAGTAAATCAAGTAAGGTCATTTAAATTAAAATAGGGTCTAAGGATTAATTAATGGTTGGGAATACTAGTACTATAAATTATTAGAGCAAGTAAGGCATAAGTGTGGAATTCTCTAGAGAAACCTAAGGAGAAAAAAAGAAGAAGAGAGATTTCATCTCAACCGAAGCTGAGATGCTTCTGGAGATGAAGAGGAGAGATCGAGAGAGGGAGACTTCGAGAGAGAGAGGCAGATCGAGAGAGGGAGACTTCGAGAGAGAGAGAGATTGACACATATAAGAGAGATCCGAAGGTCCCCCTTCCCTGGGACACCTTTGTCATCTTATTTGCAATTTCTTCTCTCCTCCTTCATCCCATTTTTCTTTCTTGTTGCTTCCATAGAATTCTTGGTAGCAGATTGGAGGAACAAATCAAGATAATAGGAGAAGGGAGATAGAAACCCAGGTTCTTTTTCCCTGTCGCCGACCGTCGACTTCACAGTCTTCTTCTTCTCTCCCATTTTTGATTTTCTCCATTACATTGCTCCCATGGCCCAAACTCCATTCAGCTTCAAGAAATCGTGGACTCACGTGAGAATCGAGGTAGTAAACCAACCCTAAAACCCCTCTTAACCGCGGATCTTCTCCATCCCTTGGTTGGCGTCAAAACTCCCTGTTTCATTTTTCTTGATTCTTTATTCTCCCATGAGAATTGATAAGAATGGAGTGCTTAGAGGATTCAAGAGGATGGAAATTAGAGATTGAAAGCCACCGAAGAGATCCCTACACCACCACCGTCGGCGCTAATTCCGTCATCTCTGCACCTATTATTCTTTATTTTCCACGGTTGAAAATTTGAGAGCGTGGAGCAGTCCAGGTTTCGGAAAAAGGATGGGTTAGGCATTGTGATCAAAGGTTCTTAAGGATTAATCAACACTAAGAGGTGTCAGAAACCAAGAAGAGCTGAAACGAGGGTTTCTGTGGTTGGCGAAATTCTGAAATTGGGTTCTCCAAGTGGTAGGATCAAGACTACTTTGGGTGAATTGTGATGATTTGTGGTAATTTTTTTATGAACATAATAAGAACTTTAAGTCTAGGTTTGATAATTGAAGACGTTATCTAGTTTTCATAAAATAATTAATGTGAACTCATAGAATTTAAATTCCATGGAGAAATTGGGATACCCAAGTGTAAATTGAGGTTAGAAAACTTAATGTTGTGTCAAAGTGGTGATTTAATCCATAGCTTGATGTCATGTTGGGTTATGAATCGATTAATTAAATCCTAAAACTTTTGAGAGCATGATTTGCAAACATGGTGTGAATTCAAGAATAAATGAAGTGAATGTCTAATTAAATAAGGCAAGGTGATAAAATTGGAATCTGGTGATTTGTTGATTTAATAATCATACGTTAGATGTATAATCTAACATAGGAACTTGAGAGAAATAAGGAAGATCTTAGCAAAAGTGTGGCGTATAACCTTAATTCCATGTTAAATGACAATTTACCAAATATTAAATGTAGAAATTTAGAATGTTAGAGTGGGCCCTGTGATTTAGTAGAATTTAAGTCTAAAATAGAATTTGTAACAAGGAAGCTGGTTTGAAGGTAGATTGGTAATAAAGCTTGATTGGGTGAATGTGAATCTTTGTTTGGCCAATATAAAACTAAGTGTTTGGAATACCTATATCGGACTAGGTGGAACTTGTGTAATTCAGATTCTAAACAAAGAAAGATGAAACCAAAGATTGAATTGTGAAAATTGGATATTTAATGGATAACTAAGATTTTAGAATTGACTATTGTGTCAAATTGATGGTTAAATTATTGAAACTCTAAACCTTTTAGAAACTTGAGTTTTGAAATTTGAGCCTAACTCATGAATGGCTGTTCCCATGAAATTGTTGAGTTTTAGTGGTGTGTTGGAATATAGAAACCCAAAATGATGTCAAACTTGGCTTTTATCCTCAAAACTTCCATGCTTTTAAATGTTTAACTTATGGTGTTCGGGTATAATCCATGAATGGGTGAGTGGGTTTAAATGTATCATTTTAGTAATATAATTGAATGGATAAGTGAGGATTGAACCCAAGAAATGTGAAACTTAAACTTGCTAACTTAGATTGATAATACGATTTTCGTTGGAGCCATTTGATTTATTAGCTTGTGATTTATAAGCTATTTTGATATCTAATAAGAATACATAGAAAATTATGGGATGATTAACAACATTAAATGTTGTGATTGAAACTTGGAGTAAAACGAGGCGAGTTAAAGTTAAATGTAGATGAGAAAAGGTGACGAACTTATATTTGAGAAATTTCATGTAAAGTGGAAAATGAAAATTTGATAAATATTGCTAAAAGAAGTGATTGGCAAATCGATGTTGTGAAATTGAATTGAGAAGTTGGACTCCCGATTTTTAATGAATCTTGATATGGATAACCAACTATTGAACCAAAAATGGCTTAGTGTCGGGTTGCCTCCCGGGGTGTTCCTTCGGGAAACCAAAAATGGCTTAGTGTCGGGTCGCCTCCCGAGGTATTACTTTGGGTCGCCTCTTGGGGTGTTCGTTCGGGAAATCGAAAATGGCTTGGTGTCGGTTCGTCTCCCGGGGTGTTCCTTTAGGAAACCGAAAAATGGCAAAGGATGTGAATAAGTTAGGCTTGAACAGCTCCATGGTGAAAGATCGTAAACTTGTGCAAGCTGGGTACCGTGTTCCCTCGGGTTAGTCCCCGTAAAACGGATTTGGGTACCATATTCCCTCGGGTGAGGTCCATAAAATAGGTAATGTCGTAGTGAGTTATAGAGCTATCTATTATCTAATGGCTTCGCATAGCCTATTGGGGGAATAGGGAGAGGTCTCTACAAGCTACACCTGACATCGATTCAGTATTAGATTGATGAAATAAAATGTAATTGTGGATAATAAACTAATAAACTGAAAAGATAGTTAATGGTTTTATAATAGACAAGCATGCATTGGTATTCGATAACTTATTAAAAAGAAAATGAGAATGAAAGTGAGAACTAAAGAAAGATAAAGAGAAATTATAAATCATGTCAAGAGAAGGAAAGAAGGAAAATAAAAGAATGTCAACCATTGACTTGGACTGAATAATGAGCCTAATAAGAATGAGGAGATAGAAAAAAGAAATGAACAGTTTTTATAAAAAGGAATGTAAATCTAACTGCTGGAAAACGAACTAAAGAGAATGGAGATGAAAATGGGAAAGAACTTGAATGGAAATGAAATGAAAAAGTGAATAAAGAACTGATGAATTGAAAGGAAAATTAACAGTTTTGTGATGAATAAGGAGTGTTATGAGACCTGGTTTCATTTTATTTTATGATATATATACATGTTGATGTGTTCTTTTCGATACATGTACATCCTCGACGCATGCTTTATGCTTCATTGTCATAGAACCGCATGTTATATGTGTGTTACATACGTGTTATACGCTTGTTCGGGGTTTAAAAAGATCATTGTGCAATTTTTCTATTTGTTGGCTGGACAGTGAGGATTCAGTCGACTGAGGGGTGATTCCAATCGACTGAATGCCTACTGTTATGGTTCAGTCGACTGAGTTGTGGCGGTGTGGTGTTTTTAGGCTTTCCAGTTGCATTCCAGTCCACTGAATTGGCCAATTCAGTCGACTGAAATCCTCTACGGAGCTGAGACTATAAAAATCTAGCTTGGGTTAGATATTTTCATATTCTTTCTTCTAAGCTAAGGTTCCTTTCTCTCTACTTTCTCTCTACACTTTTGAGGGCCCGAGGCTTAGTTTTTCACAATCTGTTAGGAGATTCTTCCTATCCACACTGGGGGCTCCGCTTTTATCCGAACAGAATCTCGTTTCGACAAAGTTCGTGTTTGTACGTGGATCGAGGCGTCGAGTTTTTAACTCGCCGAGGTAGGATCCTAGACTATGTTGTCGTTATAGGGTGCTACGTGCAATTAAATTCTTTTTCACCAGTTGAAAATGCTTTAAATATCATGATTTATGTTTAAACCTTGTTTGTTTGGATGAAAAAAAGCATGTTTTACGCTTTTTCTTGGTTTATTACATGATATTGAATGTGTGGATGGTCATGGTTTTCAAAGGGGTGATTTTGAAACCGGAGGGTTTATGAAAATCTTGAAAAAAAAAAATGTATTTTAGAGGTTTGGAGCTAACCCTCGGGGTTGAGTCTCAACTTTTAAACGTTTTCATGAAACAGTGGAAAACATGTTTTTAAGGTTGTTTGATCTCCATGTTAATGGATGGATCTTTATACATGATTAATGTATAATTTGTGAAAATATTTTCGTAGTCGAGCTACGGGTTGTTCTTTTAAAATGATTCTATAAATGTGCCGGGATAATGGATATTTAGCACGAGTTGCCCTTGGTGGAAGTCTAAAAATGTGTACAGAGTAGGTGCTTTGTACCGTCGGATTAATCTCCATAAATTAAGTGGTGGGTGCTTTGTACCCTCAAGTTTCAGGCCCACAAATTAAGCAGTTACGTTGTGGTAGCTCCGTAAAGAACTTTTCATTACCTAACAGGTCTTAAAAGATTCAAGAATAGGTATTGGACAAAAGTCTATAGTTATTCCATCTGTCCCTTTGAGATGGAGTCGGTACATAGAATTCATTTCTCTTTCCTCGATTGTGTAATCCGAGTAGAAAATAACGTTTTGTTACTGTTTTTCTTTAACTGTGAAACATTATTTGCATTGTTGAAATTCTTAGTTTTGAAGATGGAAAACTGGTGGTTTTCAGGATGGAAAACCTTTTTGGCTCTTGTGGTTAAGTCTTTTACTACGTGATTGCATATCCTGCTTTACTGCATCATAGTCTATTTCTATTGGGCTTCGGCTCACGGTGTGGGATTTGTCAAATCTTTTTCAGGTAATGATGTTGATGATCTCAAGAAGTAGATCTAGTGATGCCCGTGATGACGGATGACGAAAGACTTTATTGTTTTCCTTCTGTACGCCTTAAGGCGATATATTGTATTCATGTTGGATATGTATGTCTACTACTTTTTTGGGTATTTTTGTTCAATTCAAAGGTTGTATTTAACTATTGAGAAACCTATTTTTATAAAACTGGTGTTTGGTGGACTTTTCACGTGACCCTGGAGTTTGGGGCATGACAAGTGTATTAGTAGTTGGTAACTAATTAAAGAGAAGACGAAAATGAAAATAAGAAATGAAGAAAGAAAAATGGAAAAAAAGAAAAAGTAACCAATGGAAAGCTAGTTCACTAACTGAATAAGAAAAGAGTAATGAGTCTAGTCACAAGTTTTGAGAGTTAAGAAATTTAATATGAATGTATATATTATTATCTCTAAGTGTACAACAAATAAAAATGTGTGAGTTATAAAACGAGAACAAAGAAGAATAATCAGAGATTGTTGCATAATGTTTTGCTCACGCACACCTCACAAATCATGGATTGCACTTTTATTAATCTTATCCTACGAGCTTCGGCTTACGTATGTAGAATTACATTTTTTTAAGTTCTAATGAAATGGACGAAGTACGAGATGGAGATTGATTATGGGTAGAATCGCGATAGAGAAAGATGGACATTTATGTTTACGTTATGTTTGTAAATTCAAAACTGTGCATCGTTAGATTATAACTTGTACAGATGTTGAGAAAATGTTGAAAGAGCGTGAGAATTATTTATATGTAATGATATTTTGAGGAAAATAAGAGTTTATCATGGATGACTGTAATAATTATGAGAGATGAATTAAGTTTTAAAGGTATAATGCATGGTTGTGATGTATGTATGTTTCTGAATATTTATGAACTTCCATTTGGTAAATAACTTTGACTGCAATTTGGGACATGAAATCCAGGCAGTGCCTGTGCATATCTTGTTTAGGTTTAATAGGTTTACAAAATATTGGGATAGTCCAAAAAATAGAAAAAAACTCTGCTAAAATTCTTAAAAAATTATACATATAATATTTTAAAGTTTTAAGAAGGTTCTACCATAAGATTTGGTTTTATATAGAGAAGTCTCCTTGGTTATTCTGTAAAGGTGAGCTATCAAGTGAGGTTCACGTGCCTTGGGATGAGGGCGTGATAGGCCATGCAAGGGAATTTTTGTTATTTTTATTATTATTTTTTCTTTTGTTTCGTAATTGTATCTAAATATCTGATTTAGGGTATCCATGTGTCAAAATTTATATTTTTAAGACTTTTTGCTGTACTAGGGGCAAAATGGTAAGTTTATCCCAATTATTAGAATTTTATATTTTCAACCTTATATTTCATGTTATTTACTTAATATAGGATGTTAGGAGTCTTCTTTGAGAATTAGGGCTTTGTCTCTGAGTATTTGGTCTTTTTAAGGTTCCCGGGTCAAATTAAGATTTCGAATTGAGTTAGGGTTTACATCCTTGAGCGACCTAAGATGTCATTGGCTAACTGTCGCTAATACTATGCTTTGGACTGGGTCTTTACACGGGTTATTATCAGCTGAGTTGGGCTTAACGTATTTGGGTCATACTTAAAAATTTCTTTGGACTTAAATTTATGAGCTATAATTATAACTCTTCTTGGACTAAATTAGTTGGGCTTAATTAAAAGAGTTGGGCTTTGTAATTTTATTTGGGCCCCATTTCTAATCTTTCTCATGATCCATGATTTTCTTGGGTTAAGTTGTAGGATTGTGATCCTATGATTTTATGCGGTTTTAGGGTTTAGAATTTTATTTTATTTTTGATATCAACTGTCCTCAAGGGTTCGGGGTTTAAATCTTGTGTCTTAAATTTTCATTCTTATTTGATTTAAAGATTGTGTAAAATTACACTTAGGTTCAATTTGTCTTTTTCGTAATATCGCTATCTTATTGGACTAACTTATAAGTTTATGATTATTTATGATTTTTGATTTCTAGAATTCAGTATTAGAGAATTCTATATTCTGTAGAGTTTTACTTTGAACCTTAGGGTTTTGTTCTCATCCTAACCTAATTTTGGGGCTCTAGTCTTTGTGGGTTTTCATCGCTAATTCCCGTAATCTGAAATCAGGTACTTTTATATATATTTATTTATGTGTTAGTGTCTGTTGTAGAAAATGGATGAGGATTATCTCAGAGACTTTCGTGCAGATTGATAGAATTGAGGGACTTGCGTGTAATTTATTAGGACTAAGATTGTTGATGACTTCTAGAGTGATTACGTGAGAATTTTATGGTGTTTTCATAATAGGTGTGTATCTTAGCATGAATTTACCAATTGTCGGGTGTCTTGGTAATTATCTAAAAGTTCAGGGTTAAATGTGCAATTATTAAAAATTATGAAATATTAAGCCTATGCGTATGTTTTCTTCTTAATTATTGAGTTAGCACTTAGCTTTCCTATTCCTTGGACTTAGAGTCTTGTTATTTATGTACGTGTCACGCCCTGAACCCCGGGGACCTGTGAACTAACCCCAAACCATTCCTCCTAAGGATCATCATTTACGACTTTCATTCAACATAGAATTTGAGTTCCGATTATATAGAAATTTTCTTTAAACAACCATATTCACGCACATATCAAATTTAAAACAAAAGCTTGAAATCTCAAGAGTTCATTTATAATCATAATATCTTTAATTACAATCCCCCATTCCGGTTTATATACAACCATAATGCAAAATACAAATAAACACTAGATCATCTTCTAGTCTTTCCCAAAGCATCCCTTGTCCTGGTATCGTCCCTGGTTTTCAAAACCTGAAATTGTTTGGAAAACATATGTGAGCCGAAGCTCGTAGGATATAGATTAACTCAGATATAATGCATGCTTTGTGAGGTGTGATGGGTGCAACCGAAGAAAAATGCAAATTTTCACCAATTCATTATTCTTTCACACGCACACACCCACGTATGCCAATTTGTTCCCATTTATCCTTTCATATTATCCATATCATTATTCCACTATTCGATTTCCACAAAAATCGTGTCACCTTTTCAGTACCTGATTTATCACAAAACCATATCACAATTAATGAACCGATATCGGGTGCAGCTTATAGAAATCCCTCCCTATTAATTCTCAACAGTCTACGCGAAACCATTGGGTAATAGAAAGCTCTATAACTCACCACGATACAACACCACATTTTGGGGGCTAACTCGTGGGCATGTGGTCCCCATCTTGCGCAAGTTTTAGGTCTTTCACCGCGGAGCCACTAGCCCAACTTAATCCACATCAATCCATACGGTTCATTATTTGTTCATTTTTCCCAAAAATCTGGGAGTCCAACCCACAACTGGTTCCTCTCCCAATCATTTTCGTACATTATCATTTCAGTTCCAATTTTGACTTTCCCATTTAATTGTTAAGTCACGATCGATTTTAGTATTCAATTTCTCCTTTCAAATCAATGCATCAAATGCATCACAAGCTCCAATACACAACCTTTCATGAATCATATTTTACATTTCTTTCATTAATCTCATAATACACCAATAACACAAAATTGAATTTATTTGAAATAATGCCGTGTGAAGAAAATGAAATGCACCTATCATATGCATATACATACAAGTTAAAATTCAAGTTTTCTTCTAAAGGTTAAAATCTTGAATGATGTCCATGTCACAACAAAATCCACAATTATCCATACCCGTACTTGTACTTAAAAACCTTAGTTATATGTCAAAAACCCAATTTTATAGTAAACCCAACCAATCGGTACGATACTTACATCCCAACCCAGGTGTAGTAAAGTAGGTATATCTATAACCCAAGGGATAAGAAAGTTGAAGAAAAGGCTCATTATTGATGAAAATATCATTTTTCAAAGCATTTGGCCAAAAACTGGTGGAAAATAGATAAGAAATTTTGATATACCCTCACTATTTGAATTATTACTTTTTCTACGATAAGAATTTTCTTGCGAGAGTAGTCTTATTTGAAAGTGAACTTTCAGGACTTCGATTTGAGTTTGAAAATGACCTATTCAGAGTCTGAATGAGGGAGATATGATAAAAAAAAGTTGACCCTGCACAGCCAGTCCGCTCGAGCGGACGTCGGGTACTTGGGTGCTCAACTCTCTGTCAGTTGACCGCTCGAGCGAACAAGGCTCCGCTCCAGCGTGTTAATTGTCATGCTCCAAACTCCGGGTCACGCGAAAACCCACAGAACAACCACCAAACTGTCCAAACAAATGGAATTTAAAAACCAGAAGACCAAACAAGGCAAAAACCTTTGTAAAAACGTACTACCGATGGTTTATTGATTTAAAAGAGTAGCCAAAAGACTACAGTTACAGCCCCACAAGCTAAGCCTTTAAAAACAAAATACGTGTTTTGAATAGGAAATCTTTTCGTTTAATAAGAAAGCTTAAGCCGTTCCAAAATCTACCTCGAAGCACAGGTTTATTTGAAATTAAAACCATTTGAAAATCCCGTTTGTAAACCGTTGATCCCAACAACAAAAAATGTAGTAAGAAACTACACAAAACAACAACCAACCCAAGGTTTTCTCGAAAGCATTAAAACATGCATACATCCATAATCATAGTATACGATTTACAACATGTTACAAATAAACATGTAACATACACAACAGGTATAAACTACCTATCAAGACAAAACAGATGTCTTGTCATCAGCCACCTCCGGGCACCACCGGGTCAACTTATAGGACCACGCTTACCTAAAAAATATTTTACAGCAAAATCTCACACCGTGAGCCAAAGCCCAATAGATATAGACTATAAAGCTGTAAAGCAGGTTATGCAATCATAAGCATATAAGCTCAACCACAAGAGCTAAAAAGGTTTTTTCAACCCAAAATCATACGTTTTCCATTAGGCTAACACGAGCCTCAAAATGATTTTACTTCATAAAACCTCACATTTTCGTCCTCAAAACCATGCATATCATATAGCGGGAGCTAACTCAACCACAGAGCCAAAAGGTTTTACATCATAAAACTCCACATTTCCCATCAGACTCCCAAAACAGTTTTCCCTTCACAACCAAGCATTTAAACAATGCAAAACCACATTTTACAGTTGAAGGAAAATAGTAACCCAAATGTTATTTTCGTACTCGAATTACACACCGAAGAAAGATAAAAGATATTTTCAACTTGGAACACACACAGCCGAGGAAAATAAAACAGTATGCTCCACTCGGGCTACACCACTGAGGAGAAAAGATAAAATATAATCCACTCGGAACACGCAGCGGAAGAAAAAGTAAAATAAATCCTATGTACCGACTCCATCACAAGGGGACAGAGGTAACAACTATAGACTCCTGCTAGGTAATGAAAAGTTCTATACGGAGCACCACGACGTAAAAGCCAACTTTACGGGTGACAACCCGAGGGAAAAGAGCACCCAAACCGACCTTGTTTCATAAAAACAAATACCCGAGGGCAACTCGTGCCAAATACCTGTCATCCCGGCACATCTACAGAATCATTTCATAAAAACCGTACCGTAGCTCAACTACGAAAATATTTCTGTAAAATACATTATTCATTTATTTAGATCCATCCATCAACATGGAGATCGAACCTAAAACATTTTCAAAATGTTTTTCCCCGTTTTCAATAAAATATTTCAAAACCTGAGACTCAACCCCAAAGGCGAGCTCTAAACCTCCAAAACACCAAGTGTTGAGATTTTCATCAAAAACCACCATTTTTCACCATTTTCAAGAACACCCTTTGAAAACCATAAAACCACATGCCATACGATGTAATAAGCCAAGAAAAGCGAAAAACATGCTTTTTACCCAAAAAATCAAGATTTAAACATAAATATGGCATTTGATGTATTTTATACCCACTGAAAACACATAATTACATACAACACCCTTATACAACAGTAGGGTCTAGAATCTTATCTCGTTGGGTCAAAACCCGACACCTCGAAAATCGAACCTCAATGAAATGGAATTCTGTCTGGACATATGTGAAGCCCCCAACACTAACACCAAGAATCCGTAGTTCGATCGCTGAAAATCGAGCCCCGGGCCCATCAAAATCTAGAGAGAAGGCAGAGAGAAAACCATATCTGAGATGAAAATATCCCAAAATCTCTCAAAATATCTCCAAACACTGATATTTATAAGCCACGCCCAAAGATATCACAGGTTAGTCGACTGGACCCCAATCCAGTCGACTGAAAAACCTTTTGGAAAGTCAAAAATATCCCACTGCCTCAAGCTCAATCCACTGAACCCCCCTGGTCAGTCGACTGAAAGCTACTAGAATGCACTCAGTTGACTGGATCAAGCCCCTCAGTCAACTGAATCCTCACTACCATATTTCTCAAGCTGTTTTCGATAACGGAACATGTTTTATAACCTCGAACCAAAGCAAACATGTCTCTAAAACATCACCAAGGTCAAAAGGGTAATCCTAATACCTTAAACACTCGAATCATTCAAAAAAGAAATAGGTCAGGGTCTCACAACTCTCCCCCCTTAAACAAATTTTGTCCTTGAAATTCAACACTGCTTCGCAAGCTAAACATAGCCCATCAATCATCAACAACCCCTGGTGCAAACCCAATAACACTGTACAACAACAGAAACGCCCTGCCAACGCTGTACAATAGCAGACATGCCTCAGCAACTGAAACTCCATAACTGAAATTGTCACATAACTGATACCAAGAATACACATCCTTAAGGAATCAATCTCCAAACAGACTGTTCACACGTGCAAGTTCCACTGGCATCACTGTCATCCAGGAAACATTCACAAAACATCGGATCAAGATCCAACTCACCCAACTAAACCCCAACACAGAACTCTCACCAACACAACTACTCCAGCAACAAACGCAAAGAGAAAGACCAATTCACCACGGTACCTGATCTCAAACATTCTCTATGCTCGAACACAGAGCCTTCACCCTCGTCCTCATTGCCACATATTAGCTCAATCACACCTCACAATACCCACTAAGGACTATCTCCACAAGTCCAAACACACGACATCGAACTCCGACATTAATCACGTGAAGTCACACACCCCGCACACAAACTTTACTCCAATCTTGATGATTACCAGATGACCACCGACTTTGATACCACATCATCACCCTATAGATGCCAACATTAACACCACTGAAGTTGGCATGTCGCCGATGCACGAGCAATAACACAACACTTGACTCCAGAGAGAAGCTCACTAGAGAGAAGCTCACATAACTCACCTGGAATACCAAAGAATGTATCTCAGTAAACCCTCTGATCTTCATCCTCTACTCAAACTTCTGTCACGAACCCCAATCCTCACCCAAGAGAAACATCAGGTGGCACACTATTGTCTGGCACATGGTTTCACACAATCGAAAACTGATCTGGCATCATAGCCACAAAGTCACCTGACTCCAGCGAGTCACCTAATTCCAGTGAGTCACTCTACTAAACTCATCACGTAGACAGAACATCTCATAGGTATCCAACAACCTATATTAACCAAATCATAACTCTCGTGCAACAGCACGTCATTGCATAACTCAACGTCTCGCCATTAGATCAGTAATACCAAGGCTACAGATCAACCTCAAATCAAATACGATCTCTATCATCTGACAAACCAAACATGATCCTCGTGATCCGGCCAAGCGAACAGGTCGACTAACATATAGCATCAACTCCAACGCAGAACACATACATCAATTACTTGAATCCACAATAGCAGAATAGTCGAACCCAAGACACCAACCAAAACTTAATTCTTACATTTAACAATTTCCTCACTAAACACATCATGGCCCTTCCGTTCCACATCAAGCAGTCGTGTCGGTCCAAACAGGCCACGCCAACCAAGGCTTCCCAAACTTCATATCCTTCCTGGTTCATACTTTACCATAGTCTCAGGACTACAATCCACACAAACAACAATTATGCCGAAGCACAACACTTACCATAGTCGACAACCACTCCTCGACTCCAAGAACTCTAAGAATTCTGACCAGTTCAAAGCTCCAACCAGGACCCAAGCGAGACTCACAAAAATCTTCCAGAAACCCACCATACACATCACAGCCGCACTGTTCTAAAAAAATCCCCGCTCTGCCAAGAGCTAGAGACACAACCGCACGCACACAATGGTCAATGATCCTCACCTGATCATTGCAAAGAATGCTACGTCTCAACACTAACTCTCTTGTCTATAAAAAATAAACAGCATAGGGGACGTAACCCATTTGGTTCAACTATCATACTAACAAGCCACACTGACTAGGTTAGCTTGACCTATCATGTTTTCCACACTCACACGTACTCCTTTACGGTCTTCCACCACGAGAGAATACTAACCCCATCATCCAATTCTTTACGATTCCCAATCGTAAGAGAAATCGGATACCAGGTCACACACAGAGACGTTCAGATGCAAAGCGTCTCACACCACGCATCGAAGCCACAAAGAATCTGTCTTATAATCACTCAATCACGGCGACACAAGTCCCTGAGTCACAACTCCAAGGGTCACACACGGGTACAAACCCACTGAGATTCCACAGTCTCAGAACACAACCAAATCTGAACCAATCAAGAACCTGGCATCTCCATCTAACCAAGATGAAACAACTCGCACCAGAAAATCCTCTACAAGACAATCGTCTACAAGAAAACTCTCTCTCTCCTTCCATCCAAAGAAAAGAAAAGGGCCAACAAGAAACCATGACCCAACCTTAGCGTACTGGAGTACTCCTCAACACTTAGCCTCTAAGAACTCTATAAGTCCTACCTCGAGGCCATATTGACTACAGTCACACAGCTGTTATCAACTCCGATCACAATACTCAGGTCATCCGCTACACACCAGCCATCCGTATACTTGGTACAACACATACCATTGCGCCCAAGACCTCACTCCACAAGGTTGCGCTTACCACCTAACTCCTGCTAGGCAAACCACGATCACGTCACAGCCTCGAGCTCACTGTTTAAGGCACAGCGTCAAACAAAGCGAACCCAATTCTGAGATCTTTCATTTAGAGTTACTAATAACTTTCAACAACCATACAGACACCTTTTGCACTTTTGCTCTCAAAGCATACATCGATCACATGCATCGTACCCTACGATTTCTCACCCATCACCCCAGGCAAGCCAAATCACATGATACATTGCTGAACCTTATAACTCCACACTTCATTCCTATGGGCAAACAACATACCCATTTCTGAACCTAAGGTGGAACACAAACAACCTCCAGACATATCATACCCAGGATACGTCATCTCAACACTAAGCTAACCACACGAACCTCGCAAGGTTCCCAAACGTGAACTCCTAATCACTAGGATATCGACTAAACCACTGACCTACCTTCCCGTTGGAATCTCACAGAACTGATACCCATTGCATGAGCCCTTACACATTCCCATATCCTTGAGCTCACTCACTCGGAACTCAATTTTCAAACCTCAAAAGGTATATAACGTCTAAGGTCATCAGACTACTCAGACTACCAACAACATCCTGCTGACCACCATCAATAACTTGACTACCAGGAAATATCTCTAAAACCACGCGTTCTGCTATCTCAACATACGCCCAGCTAATGATTATCATGCTCCCATCCACTATGTTCCCATCTATACCCCATCCCGAGTGCACGGCTCAAGACATAGCAAGGCTGACGACGTATCTAATCCATCACACGGAAAGAACCACGCATACCAAGACTCCGAAGGGATTATCACTATCCCTAATCCAATCACATCGACTGATTTCCCAGGGTCTTTGACACCCCATCACCTCGACTCACAAGGTTAATCGTAACACAACTCTGACATCCACTAACCTACTCTCAAGGGGAGCCAGCTACTATAACCAAGCCACTAACTAGGCTTCATCTGCACCCGAACAAATGCTGCTCGTACTAACACCTAACAGATACCAACCGAGGCCAACCTCACACAGAACCCAACTCACTGATGAGTTCCACAGCACACCAAGTGATCGATGCTCAACCCATAACCCTGCTTCTGTAACTTATAGCAATCGAGTCGCATAACCAAGACCCAAACCACAGTCTCGTCACCTCTAACGGTGTATAGGTTTTATAGAAAGAAAACATGAAACAAGACAACCTAAGGTCGATCTATCATGTTACTTCTACCGCATACCACATACTCATGCTAACACGTAGCCACAACGATCATGCGGACACAACACCGATACCGAGGAGAATCGATAAAAATGACGCATCACTTTGGATAACCCACTTAGATTCCTTGCTAGAAATCACGTCTATGAAATGCGTTTCTAACATGGCTCCCGAGTTTGTTAGTCCAAAGGCCTAAAGGCAAGACTAATCAATCCTAAGTTTCAATCTCTATGCTCACATATATATGACATCAACAGCTCATGTTCAAAACACATGCAACTAAGCAAGCACACTTCCTCACAAGGTGATGCACCCTCATCTTCCACAGCTCATAGGTATTCGAACCTAGAACTCTGATACCAAGTTTTCATGCCCCAAACTCCGGGTCGCGCGAAAAGCCACAAAATAACCACCAAACTGCCCAAACAAATGGAATTTAAAAACCAGAAGACCAAACAAGGCCAAAACCTTTGTAAAAACGTACTACCGGGGGTTTATTGATTTAAAAGAGTATCCAAAAGACTACAGTTACAGCCCCACAAGCTAAGCCTTTAAAAACAAAATACGTGTTTTGAATAGGAAATCTTTTTATTTTAAAAGAAGCTTAGACCGTACCAAAATCTACCTCAAAGCACAAAGGTTTATGTAAAGCAAAAATCATTTGAAAATCTCATTTGTAAACTGATGATCCCAACAACGAAAAACGTAATAAGAAACTATGGAAAATAATAACCAACCCAAGGTTCTCTCGAAAGCATTAAAACATGCATATATCCATAATCATAGTATACGATTTACAACATGTTACAAATAAACATATAACATATACAGCAGGTATAAACTCCATATCAAAACAAAATAGACGTCTTGTCATCAGCCACCTCCGAGCACCACCAGGTCAACTTACAGGACCACACTTACCTAAAAAGGTTTTACAGTAAAATCCCACACCGTGAGCCGAAACCCAATAGAAACAGACTATAAAACTGTAAAGCAGGTTATGCAACCATAAGCATACAAGCTCAACCACAGGAGCTAAAAAGGTTTTTTTAACCCAAAATCATAAGTTTTCCATCAGGCTAACACGAGTCTCAAAACGGTTTTACTTCATAAAATCCCACATTTTCGTCCTCAAAACCATGCATATCATATAGTGGGAGCTAACTCAACCACAGAGCCAAAAGGTTCTACATCATAAAACTCCACATTTTCCATCAGACTCCCAAAACAGTTTTCCCTTCACAACCAAGCATTTAAACAATGCAAAACCACATTTTATAGTTGAAGGAAAACAGTAACCAAAACGTTATTTTCTCACTCGGATCACACACCGAGAAAAGATAAAAGATATTTTCCACTCGGAACACACACAACTGAAAAAAATAAAATAGTATGCTCCACTCGGGCTACACCACCTAGGAGAAAAGATAAAATATAATCCCCTCGGAACACGCAGCCGAGGATAAAGTAAAATAAATCCTATGTACCGACTCCGTCACAAGGGGACAGAGGTAACAACTATAGACTCCTACCCATTATCTAGTTCTAGTATCACTCAAGACCTGCTAGGTAATGACAAGTCCTATATGGAGCACCACGAAGTAAAAGCTAACTTTACGGGCGACAACCATAGGGAAAAGAGCACCCAAACCGACCTTTTTTACGAGAACTACCCCGTAGGATAACAAACATACCTACACTATGCATGTTTCTAGACTTTCACCGAGGGCAACTCGTGCCAAATAGCCGTCATCCTGGCACATCTAGAGACTCATTTCATAAAAACTATACCATAGCTCAACGACGGAAACATTTCTGTAAAATACATTATACATATATTTAGATCCATCCATCAACATGGAGATCGAACCAAAAATATTTTCAAAATGTTTTTCTCTATTTTCAATAAAACATTTCAAAACCTGAGACTCAACCCCAAAGGCGAGCTCTAAACCTCCAAAACACTAAGTATTGAGATTTTCATCAAAAACCACCATTTTCCACCGTTTTCAAGAACACCTTTTGAAAACCATAAAACCACATGCCATATGATATAATAAGCTAAGAAAAGCGAAAATCATGCTTTTTACCCAAAAAACCAAGGTTTAAACATAACTATGACATTTGATGTATTTTCTACCCGGTGAAAATATATAATTACATACAACATCCTTATACAACAGCAGGGTCTAGAATCCTACCTCGTTGGGTCAAAACCCGATGCCTCAAAAATCGAACCTCAACGAAACAGAATTCTGTCTTGATATATGTGAATCCCCCAGCACCAACACCAAGAATCTGTAGTCCGATCGCTGAAAACCAAGCCCCGGGCCCATTAAAATCTAGAGAGAAGGCAGAGAGAAAACCATATCTGAGATGAAAATATTCCACAATATCTCAAAATATCTCCTAACACTGATATTTATAAGCCACGCCCAAAGATATCACAGGTCAGTCGACTGGACCCCAATCTAGTCCATTGAAAAACCTTCTGGAAATTCAAAAATATCCCACTGCCTCAAGCTCAGTCAACTAAACCCTCCTGGTCAGTCGACTGAAAGCTACTGGAATGCACTCAGTCGACTGGATCAATCCCCTCATTCGACTAAATCCTCACTGCCATATTTCTCAAGTTATTTTTTATGACGGAACATCCTTTATAACCTCGAACCAAACCAAACATGTCTCTAAAGCATCACCAAGGTCAAAAGGGTAATCCTAATACCTTGAACACTCGAATCATTCAAAAAAGAAATAGGTCAAGGTCTCACATTGATGCCCAAGAAAAATCCAAATTTTTTCTGATTTTGTGTTTCTACCCCCAATACCCTTAAATCATCATCAAACATATTTCAAATCTTCATTTTTACCCCAAAAACATAAGATTCAAGTCTCATAAACTCCATTTGTGCAATAATATCCCAAAATCAAGGTTAATCCTTTCTCAAAAAACCTCATTCCCATCAAACCCAACGCAATACACCCACAAACCTTTTAATCTATCCATCAAACTTGAAATCAACTCAATTTTTATTCATAGAAACAAAATATCAACCCAAATCTTAACAAACATATGAGAAAATCTAGATCCTACCTTGGATTTGCTCAAAAGCTTGAAATTCCTCTAAT
>JAUMHN010081976.1:0-25942 GCA_032360265.1 Heliamphora ciliata
ATTAGCTTATTTTTATTTGCAATCCATGTTTAGGTAATTTTAGCAACTTTAGCATATTTTTATTTTTTTAACCAAATTATGCTACTTTAGGTTGTTTAAACAATATTGCATGTGTATATGTGTACCATACATCATTTAGTTAGAAATTACATGTCATAGGACTTAGAATTTTACCATTTTATTTGCTTTGATTTGGAGTGTTATGTACTTATTTTATGTATTTTCTATACTTGATTTTGAATGTTCTCACTTCACCCACATTTTCTTTATTTGCATGCATTTGAGAAATCATATTAAAAGAACCAATGATGATTAGTAAAGGCCAACCTTACGGTTGGGCAAACGGGGTGCCTAACACCTTTCCTGATTCGTACCTTAGCCCCCGAACCCTCTTTCTCTGGTTAACGTTTTAAAGATCAGTAGCTAATTTTATTTTTCTTCGTTTTTCTCAAAAACTAAGTGGCAACTCTAATTCCAACAAAAGGGGGTTTCAAAAGTTGGTTTTCAAGGTGTTAAAGTATTTTCCAAAACATATTTGAATTTCTTCATTTTTAACCCTCAAATCCCAAAGCCACAGTACCAAGTTCAGAATGTAAGCTGCTGTCTCTAAAGTGAGTTCCCAAAACGAATCGGTTAAACTTGAATAACTCATCATAGATCTTACCATATCTATAAGAGTCCTATTCTTTCTTTCTGCTACGAAGTGCCAGGTGCAGTAAACTGGGATGTAATCCCCTCTGATGAGAAGTAGTCCTTAAACTCTTCAAAGAGGTATTTCCCACCATGGTCGGATCGTAGTGATTTGATACTTTTATCCAGACGCTTCTCCACCTCCGCTTTGAATTTTTTGAATTTCTCAAAGCATTCAGACTTACAGTGTATCAGGTAATTGTGTCCATACCTTGAGTAATCATCAATGAAACTGATAAAATATTTAAAGTCACCTCTAGCCCAGATTGTCATAGGATCACACACATCAAAATGAACCAGCCCTAACAGTTCTTTAGCTCTATAGCCTTTGGCCAAAAAGGGCCTCTTTGTCATCTTACCCTCTAAGCAAGATTCACAGACGGAAAGTACCTCCACTTCCAATGAACTCAAAAGTCCATCTGCTACTAGTTTGTTTATCCTTTTTAGATTAATATGACCCAGGCATAAGTGCCAAAGAAACATTTGGTTCACTAAAGAAGGAAACTTTCTCTTATATGGTAAATTAGATGTGTTATTTATTTCAGTTAGTTGTAGTGTAGAAGAGATTAGAATAATAATATAAAAATCATCCACCAATGTACCAGAATAGATAATCCGTTTATTGTTCTTAATAACTACAGATTTATTAAAATAAACTAAATATCTGTCTTTAACCAATCCAGAAATAGAAACTAAGTTCCTTCTAATGGCAGGTACATAAAGACAATCTCTCTATATTAAAATCCAATCTTTACCAAAACTGAGAGTGACATCTCCTACTACAACTGTTGTTACCTTTGTTTTATTGCCCATATGTAGATAAATCTCTTCATCACTAAGTTGTCGGGTTTCCTGGAACCCCTGTAATGAATTGCAGACATGATTAGTGGCTCATGTATCTACACAGCAGGTACCGGTAGATAACACCGCTAAACATGTTTTCACAACCAGTGAACAGAAATTACCCTATTTATTCTGCCTTCTGAGAACTATTGGGCATAACTTTTTCCAGTGTCGGGTCTGGTGGCATTGAAAACATCTGCCTTTCAGCATTTTTACACCAGTCCGTGGCCCACTAACTACCCTGAAAAATGTGTTTCCTTGTTTATGAACCTTTTCTTTTTTCATGCCTTTCGGCCCTGAGGAAAAACCTTTTTCAGAAACGAACACATTTCTTGGTATTGATGGAATACCATTTATAGTTAAAGCTATATCCAAGTTATATTTCCAGTCAACAAAATTTGGCCCCGTAAGTTTGTTTTCTTTGAGTATTAAAGCGAGTGGGTTGAAATCTATTTTAATCCTGAGAGTCACATAATTAAATAAAATATTAATTATGATGAGCAAAATTTTGAATCTATTTTAATTTGGTTCCCTCGACCATTTTAAAATAAATTCTCCAGCAGCCTGGTTACCTGAGAATAGAATGCCATGATGGGTGAACGTCTACTGTCCTTCATAAGACCAGACAGGTCAATTCCTTTTAATTTTACTATCTAAGCAACTGACCAGGCCAAGTAAAATTAAATAGCTGACAAAGCTTCGGTCCAGTATATAATAGCATTGACTCAGATGGGGAGGATACTATTATATACAGCTAAGTGTCAACTATCACCTAATCCCAAATCAATCACTTCACAATGAACCCTTCTGATGGAGAAGTGATCCACACTAACAATTATCAAGAATTATCCCTAAAGGAGGTTTGTACTGGCGATACCGCAATTAATCTGTCCAATGGGGAGCAAGACCTTACTGTCAACGCGCAGGGTTTAATTGCATCACCTACAAAGTGGTGGTGGAGACCACGGGATTTATCTGTGAATAAATTCTCTCTCCCACTTAGATTTTTAAAATATTTTTTAGGGTTATAAAATTCCATTTAATTAAAATAAATTTATTAATTTCAAAAGTCACACGATCTAAAAGAATCAATATGTTTCCGTGTATATGATTTCAAAGATTCTGGTTTATCAAACCATCTTTCAAAAGTCACACGATCTGAAAGAATCAAATATCATTCCGTGTACAAAAATCTAAAGATTCTGGTTTATCAAACAATCTTTTGAAAGTCACACGATCTTAAAGAATCAAACATCTTTCTGTGTACATGATTCCAAAGATTCTAGTTTATCAAATTATCTTTCAAAAGTCACACGATCTGAAAGAATCAAACGTCTTCTCATGTACACGATTCCAAAGATTCTTATTTATCAAACTATTTTTTCGTGTTTAAATGCGTAAGAAATAAAATTTAATAAATGCAAAGTTTTTTCTCTAGTTTTTCAGTTAAGGTAGTGATTAAAGACATTTATTTATTTTACTTTTCTTTCCACATTTTTTTAAAAATAATAATTATTTTGATTAAATATTTTTTATTTAATTAATTCAAAATTCAGAATTAATTCTCACGTTTTTTCAAGATATCTGACTTTAAACAAAATTATCTTTAAACGTGATATTTTGTAAGAAAATAAAATATCAAAAGTTTTTTCATTTAATTAATTAATTAATTAAAAAAAACTTAATTTTATTTTTTAATACAAAATATTTTAATTAAAACTGAATTTTGAATTCATTAAATTAATAGGAAAAATAAAATTAATATTTATCATCCACGCTATTCATATATAAAAAAATAAATTAAATGATGATCATAAAACTAGAATTAGAACGCCTGTAAAACAATATTAGCACAGTTATAAATCTACCCGGCTCCGATAACCGTAAACAAAAAACAAAACGGCTTTTATGCCAATTTGTTGAAGGCAATATGCCAAGATAATTGTTTTTATAAAACGATTTTTGGTAAAAAATTAACTGGACGGGCAAATGCCGAAACAGGCTCTAGATAAAAATTTTGACATTGAATTTTCAAAAATAAACCCGTGCAACCAAAGTTAATTTAGAAAAATACCCTTTGTCGATCTATTCTTGAACAACGACTTGATTCCAAGTTGAAACTCCTGTCAGATCTTTACCGTATTACCTTTATGTGATCCTCGAACGTAGTGTGGACTATGATCTTCTGAAAATTTGTACCGGCAGAACCTTAATATATTAAAGTCTTGAGAGACAAAAATAATATCATAATAATGATATAAAATCAAAAAATCATCAAAAACTGATTCAGCCTACCCGCATATATATAGGGCTATAGTAGGGACCTGGAGAGTAATTATGAGTTAGCCTTTTAGTGGAACACAGACACCTACTAGAGTTTTCTGCAATTATGGAAAGACATGTAGCGGTTCCTGTAATTTTTATAAAATACTAAATTACAATTCACACCACTAAAGAACTATAATTGCACTCTGACCCATAATCTCAAGACATTCTTACATTGAGCATCTGTTATTAAATGCTCGCCATTTCTCCCCACGTTAAGATTCTCGATACCCGCCAATTAAATTTAATTACTGATAATTTAATTTAATCGGCATCTTAATATCCCTTAAGCCCTTCTACTTAACTTATTTAACCGCCGGATAATCAAATCCACCTGCAGGTTTGGCCCGATCAAAACTTATAAGCATCTTTAAGGGGGTATCGTCGATCCCAATTTTTTGGGCCGTAGATTCTACCAATAATTAATATTTATCATATAAATAATACCTCTATCCAACTCACCGGGAATATAGACCCATATAAGATCGCACACTCTAATAAATCAAAATAACGAATATTAAATATATGCAAATCAATAATTATTTCAAGATTAAGAGGATAAGCACTATTTATAATAACCTTGGGGTGTGAATTAATTTATATAGTCAGTACAAAATTAATTATCCCAAATGTTTCATTCAATACACACAAAGTGTACTGGAACAGAGAGTCGGAATAATAGACGACGCTATTATCTGTTCTCCATAACCAAGACAGACCTACTAAAACTCTGTGCCACAATTGTACCGATGCTATATTCATTTTCATCTAAACTGTGAACGTAAAACTTATATTGTACAAGAACCTAAAATCTAATCTTCTGTGTGTAAGCTATACTCTACACACCAGATTAAATAATATACAGAATATTGGACATCCATACATTCAAAGAAATGATACACATACATTGCTCATAAAAATTCTCTTAAAATAAAAAATTAATTTTATTAAAATAAAATTAAATACTAAAAGTATAGTTTTCAGTATACCAATCCTAACAGTTGACATGGCTTGGGTTTTGGGGCATGATAGATTGGTATCAGAGCTCTAGATTCGAATACCTAAGAGCCACGAGAAAGGTTGCATTACCTTATGAGGATAGTTGTGTGTGCTTGATTGCATGTGTTTAAATGTTTAGGATAACGTGAGAATATTGTGTATACGTGTGCATGGAGATTAGACCTTATGATTAATTAGTATTGCCTTCGAGCGTTTGGATTAACAAACTTAGAAGTTAAGTTAGAAATGCATTTGGTCGACGTACTTTCTAGCAAGGAATTTAAGTAGGTTACCTAAATTAACTCGTTACTCTTGTCGGTGCTCCTCGGTACGTGGAATTTGTTTAATATGATCTTAAATGGCTAAGTGATTGCATGACTATGTGATATGTGTTAGTAATGACATGGTGAACTGAATCTCATGTTGCTATGTTCCATGTTTTCTTTCATAGAGAAGTTATGTCAGTGCAAAAAGGATGAGGTCGTGGTCGAGGCTGTGTTCGTGGTTTAGGCCAAGCGGATGTGCCAATCCCTGATGCTGGGGATGCTAATGTTCCCAAAGAATAAGTTGATGGGGTAGATCCATTTTGTGAGATGGTGGGTTCTATCCGCCAATTAGCTGAGGCCGTTAGGGGAGGGGCGAGAGTACTTGAGTTGAGGGTGACCATTACGATGCAAGAGTTTCAACGCTTTGACCCTCTTACCTTTGTTGGGGATGTCGATCCTAAAGTGGCCACTAAATGGCTAGAGCTTGTGATCAGTATCTTAAACACGTTACAGATAGTCGAGGATGACTTGAGGGTTGCGTTTGCCGCATTCCAGCTGAGGGGTGACGTCCATAAGTGGTGGAAGTTTGCCACAACTACTGTGGAGGATACGTGGGTTGCTTTTACAAAGGTGTTTTTGGAAAAATACTTTTCTGAGTCTTCTAGGGACATGTATAGGGAGGAGTTCTTTTCACTCACCTAGGGGATGATGAGCATTGTCCTGTACGAGGCTAGGTTTACTAGTTTAGCTCGCTTTACACAAGAATCCGTGGTCACAGATGAACTATGTTCAAAGAGGTTTGAAAGGGATTTGAGACTCGCGATCGGAGAAAGGGTAGCAAGATTAAGGCTACGAGTTTTTACTAAATTGGTGGAATCTGCAATCACTATTGAGAATACTTTGAATGAAACCCGTAAGGCTAGAGAGGCAAGAGCACCGAAAGGAGGGACGAGTGCACAGTCAGATAGAAGCCGCAACAAAAGATAGAGGTCATCTGGTCCCGGTTCTTATCCCACTGAGTCATATTACAGTTTTTAGCACCAACACCGTTAGTAGCTTCATCAAGACGATCAAAGTGGACGGAGCTCGTTTGTTATTAGTGCAGACTGCCAGGGCATCATGCGGTGGATTGCCCTTCGAGGGGATAGCCTCAGAGTTCGATACTTATTCATTCCTAGGGTAGGGGGCCACCAGTATGCTTTGGATGTGTCCAGTCGGGGTATTTTTATAGGAAGTACCCTCATGGAGGGAGTACACATAGCAAAGAAGGTGCGCCACTTGTCTAACCTACGCAGGGATGACAGACTTACTAGCAGCAGCTGACAGTTCAGACTTTTAGGGTGGCAGAAGGAGGTGCTTCAGCTTAATGAGTGCGCCAGCTCACTACTGAGAGTCGTGGCAGACAAACTAGAGGATCGTAGGGGTGGGTGTTTTCCCTCACTAATCCGAGCTCTTTGGTGCTACCGGTTATGCCTGGCACTTCAGCGACTACTTCAGTCATAAGAGGTACTCTCTTAGTGTACCATTTATGGGCCAGTGTTCTTATCGACACTGGAGCATCGTATTCTTTTATCTCATCAGCTTTAACATCCGCTTTGGGGCTGGAGATAGATACGTTGGGTAGCACGTTGTGTGTATAGACCCCGATCGGTGAAAATGTAGTGTTGTGACAAGTCTGTAGATCGTATGAGTTAGAGGTTGTTGGTCGTCGTTTAGAGTTTGATTTCATCATTATTGATATGAACACCTTTGATACATCCTACAGATGGATTGGCTAATCACCTATCGTGTCTATTTCGATTGTGATCGACAGAGGGTATCGATTTGTACACTTGAGGGTGATTGCTTTAGTTTGTGGGTGATCAAAAGGACGATTTCTTGCACATGCCTGATGTTATGCAAAATCATGGAAGCCTTAGCTTCCTCTTTTCTTCTCTCGTGTTGGACGAGGCTGTGGAGGTTTGGGGAGAATTTCTCCCGGTAGTTTGTGACTACTTAAATGTCTTTCCTAATGATCTATTCGAGTTGCCACCACCTTATGATGTAGAGTTTTCTATTGGCCTTCATTCGGGAGCTGCTTCTATTTTGATGCCATCTTATCATTTTGCACTAGCAGAGTTGCGTGAGCTTAAGGTACAACTTCAATAATTGCTAGATAAGGGATTTGTACGCCCGAGTACGTCGCTGATCAGTATGTAAAAGTGCTAATCAAATCCTACAAAGTATGCTTCTCTAAGCCTCGATTATGTGTTTACTTATATGTTTTAGTAGTATTTCAGTGTTAGCATTGGAAGAAGTAAGATGGTGGAAAAATGGTCTAAAATGGATCAAAAAGCTATCAAAGGTCAACAATTCTAACATGGAAGCCAAAAGTATCAAAACAACGTTGTTTCGGTTAGATCTCGGGACCCGAAGACCCGGCACCATGAGTGGTAATACCTCAAAGTTCAAGAAATTTTGTAAAAAGGTTTAACGATGAAAAAAATAAAGTTTCAAAAGAAAGTTGGCAAAAAATATGCAAAAAATGAGTGAAGAAAATTGACATATCTTCACTATTTGGGTCATAACATTTTGTACAAAATGCAGCTTGATATGAGGCTAGAACCATTGGAATTTAGACTTCTAGGGCTTCAATTTGAACATAAAAATGACCCTATTCGGAGTTCGGATGAAGGAGTTATGCTTCTTTGAAGTCGGGATAACAATGTAGTCGCATTTTTGTAAAATTTCGTTCGGACAGAAATATGGGCTTCCGTACGAAAATTGAATAGAATGATTTGCATTCGGATGGAAAAGCTACTGTTGAAAAAACGTTCAGACGGAATGGGAAGCATCCGGAAGGAACGAGACAGTTAGAATTTGATTGAAACACTGAAATAAGGGGCTTGGATTATCAATAGACAAGTGTGCAGGCTCGGGAAGTGACGGAAAGACGAAGACGGAGGCTCGAGAGCCAGTTCTTCTTTAACTCTCCATGGATTCAATCCGAAACATGATTGGCTGATCGGTATTTTAGGATTAGTTTAGATTTCTATTTCTTTTCTATTCAGATTCTGTTCGTTGTATGATCTTGAGACGTTGGAGTTTAATCAACGGGTTGCGTATTTTCAGAATAGTTCTAATCTTAATTTGTTCTTTAGGATTTGTTTTGATAGTTTAGAATTTTCGTATAATTTTTTTAATTACTTTTCTGTTAATTAACTGCAGGTTGCTTGGCGTTGAAGGAAATCCGGTACGGATATTGAATTCTTACCAAAGCACTGTAAGTTTTTATTAATTTTTAAGTAATAAAAAAAATCTAATTTTTTTTGTTCTTATCCCCAATCCCTCATCCTTATCCCAAATCCCCAAATTCCTCAAATTTCTCATCCCTATCCCTATCCTATCTAGTACTCTCCCTATCTTTTAGATATTTTTTTCTACTTTGTTTTATTATTATTATTATTATTATTATTATTTATTTTTTTTTCTATTAAAAAGCATAGAAACTTCTTTATCTTGAAACCCTATCCCACCTAGCAACTTTACCCCTATTTTGGAGGATTTTCCTTTATCCTCATCCCTATCACTCCCTCATGCTTATCCACCACCAACCCCCATCCTTATCCTCCTTTTTTTATAGTTTTTTATTTTTTCTATTGTTATTATTATTATTAGTTTTATTATTCTAATTATTATTATTACTAGTATTAGTTTTTTTTCTTCTTCTTCGTCTTTCTTTCATTCTCCTCATTTCATTTTTCAAAAAAAAAAAGCCTACTTTGAAAATTATTTTTGAGGGTTTTGAAATTCATGATTACCCGTCATTGAGGACATGAGATAATTATTTGCAACCCATAACAATCAATTCTCCATCTTGTATGATTTTTTCAACCAATATAGGTATGTTTACTGTGCACCCCGGACTGACTTTGTTGTTTCCTCATTTTTATGGTTTAAATTCAGAAAACCCATGTGAGCATATTGAAAATTTTGAATAGATTTGTTCGACTTTGAAATATCCAAATGTTAATGACGAATTTGTGATGCTTTATTTATTTCAATATTCTTTAACAGGCAAGGCTCATGATTGGTTTTATTTTTTACCCTCAAAATCAATTAGAACATGGCAAGAGATGCATAAAAAGTTTTTTAACAAATTTTTTCCACGATATGAGACTCTTATTATTAAACAACAAATTGTGAATTTTACTCAAATAGAATCTGAGTCTTTTGCACAATGTTGAGAATGATTTTAATTTTTGTTATCATCTTGCCCATGTCTTAACTCTGAAACGTGGCGTCTTATTTAATTCTTTCACGAAAGCTTAAATTTTGAAACGCGCCATTTTATGGAAATGATGTGCAATGGTGGATTTTTAAATCAAACTCATGATGAGGTTTGGACTTATCTTGACAATTTATCTCAAAATTCCCAATTTTAGGATTTTGATAAAATTGGTGAAATCAATTCTCATGCCTTAAAAATTGATATAACAGAGCCGCGTCTAGAAATTGAAAAGGTTAAAGATCAATGTGATAGTTGCGCGATTTTGGGACACATAATAAATGATAATCTAGAAACCCAAATTTCTATGTTGATGTCCTCTAGTTAAATAAATGTCACAACTATCAAAAATATTGATTTGGAAAATTACTCAGAGTTGGAATGGACATATGAGCTTAATATTAATAGTTTTCCTCAAGGGTCTTCTAAATTTTAAGCTGATATGCCATCATATGAAAAGATACTTGAGGAACGGTTGGCAATAGTTGTACCCTTTCAATCTGAATTTCAAAATCAGACACTTTCAATTTTTGATAATAATGAGAATATTTTTGATAAGTGTCCTAATCAATCAAAACTTGACTCCAATGATAAATTTTTAAATTGTTAGACTTACCTAGATAAGGACACATGTTCTAACATGTTAATCTGTTTACATGATCTTTATCTAGTTAATTACAAGAAGCAAAAAATATCGATTTTTTTTTCTAACGTTTGGCTTAGGACGTCAAACTTAGCCCTTATGGGAGGGAATCCATGATTTCATTGTTTTCTTTAAGTGTTGAAAAAAACCAAAAAAAAAAATTTAAATAAAAAAAGGTTTTTTTTCATTATCCTGTGAATATTAGTCCTTATGTTCTTAAATATTTTGATATCTTTTGTGGATGCTTGACACTAACATTTTTCAAGATAAGCGTTTTTTTTCAAACTTTTCAGGTCAGGTGAGAAATCTTAAACCCTTTTATTTTTTCATCCTATGTGTGTTTTCATCGAAAGAGAACATTGGATTGTTTAAGTTGGGGTGTAGGCATTTCACTTTATCAGTTTAGTTTCTGTTATAAAAAATTGTATTTTAGAGAAATTTAATTTGAAATTATGAATCTTGTACCCCTGATAAATGAAAGTGTGTGATTTTTGAGTTGCTAAAATTTATATAAAAAATGGACTACGGACTTGTACACTCAGCTTTTATGCACTACACACTCAATGTCTTAATCGGTTTTCATGCTAATGAATGTTGATAGTGAGAATAACTAAAAAAATAAAAAGGTGAAGACTTAACCCTTAGTGAGCTTTTGAGATTATCTTTCTTTTTTGAGGAATTTTTTTACATTTAATCATATTATATTTTGTTTCAGCATGCATTAGTCGTTGATTAATCTTGTTATTCATTCATTTTGGCTAAGAGTTGAGAACATTATTATAAAGATCATTTCAAATTTTCTAAAAATAAGGGCCATGCAAAAGAACATGTCAAACATGGGAAAGGATTTTAAGCCATGTTTCTATATTTGTGCATGTTCCTATTTTTCCTATTTAATTAATCTTAGTCCACCTTTTTGAGCCTTTTACATGTAAGAATTTTTCTTGTTTCTCTGTTATATCTAAAAATATCACGTGAACAAGTTAAGTGGCTATATGAGTACAATAAAGTCTATAATAAAAAAGGGTAAAAAAGTTTGTAAAAAAATGAGAGAGAAAAAAAGAAGAAAAAAAGAGAGAAAAAAAATTTGAATGAAAAAAAGGGCAAAGAAAATGGACAATTGAGTGGTAAAAAAAGAGATGATTGAGTAAATGGCAAAATATAAAATTCTGTGGTGTATAAAATCAAAAGTTAGCTTTGGGATTGATGAATGTGAGCAATAATTGAAAAAAATAGAGAATTGAGTGATGCTTAGCAATTAACATATTCTAGAACATTATATACACTCAACCTTAGTCCAAATACATATTTTTCTATCTAACGCTACAACAAAAAATAAAGACTTATTTGATCCTAAGAATGACACGGTTTAATGTGTGAAAATAATTAATTGAAAATGACGAGTGAAGCAATTCGTGTATTCTCAATAATTGGCATTCTAATAACGAGATTAAGAGTCATTTTTTTTAAGTCAGCATCTTTTTGTGTCAAAAGTATGCAGAATATATCTGATTTGTTTAACATAATCTTTGCCGCATACCACGAATGCACCTATATATAAACCAATTTCTTAGTGTTTAATTGTGAGAGATATCAAGTGAGAATTGAAGTTGAGACATAGTTTTAACAGAAGTTCAAACTTTAAATGTTTAGAAGCATGATATTGAGGCACGTAGCGGAGACTTCACACACACTGATTCCAGGTTTGTGGGAAGTTGATTGTCGGGGGCATGAAATTCACAATTTTAACTTAAATTTTTCAAAATGTATGTGGTTAATGTTTGTGGGTATCATCTCTAGAAACCCTCACGAGACTATAACTCGTCCACTAGAGGTAACCTAAGGGTTTAAAGGCTTATTGCACATGCTAAGTGCAATCGTGTATCTTACAAAAATGGACTTTAGTTAAGTTAGTTTAATTATCTTTTATTTTTTCTTTGTTCGAGGACTAGCAAAGTATAAATTGGAGGGTGTGATCGGTATGTAAAAGTGCCGATCAAATCCTACAAAGTATGCTTTGTTAAGCCTTGATTATGGGTTTACTTAAATATTTTAGTAGTATTTCAGTGTTACCATTGAAAGAAGCAAAATGGAGGAAAAATGGTCTAAAATGGATCAAAAATTGTCAAAGGTCAACAATTTCAACGTGGAAGCCAAAAGTATCAAATCAACGTTGTTCCGGTTAGATCTTGGGACCTAAAGACCCAACACCACGAGTGTTAATATCTCAAAGTTCAAGAAATTTAGTAAAAAAGTTCAGTAGTGAAGAAAATAAAGTTTCAAAAGAAGTTCGGCAAAAAATATGCAAAAAATGAGTGAAGAAAATTGATATACCTTTACTATTTTGGTCATAACGTTTTGTACAAAATGAATTTTTCTATGAGGCTAGAACCATTGGAAAGTAGACTTGTGGGGCTTCAATTGGAAGATAAGATTGACCCTATTCGGAGTTCGAATGAAGGAGTTATGTTCGTTTGAAATCGGGAGGACAGCGTAATGGCTTTTTTGCAAAATTTCATCCGGACGAAAATTGATCAGAATGATTTGCATCTGGATGGAAAAGCTACTATTGGAAAAGCAGCCGGACGGAACGGGACAGTCATAATTTGATTGAAACACTGAAACAAGGGGCGTGGATCATCTCTATAAATACAAGGCCTGGGGGAATCATTTAATTACTTCTAAATCTTCAAAAATCAGATTGAATACTCATCAAGAGGTAAGTGAGGAGGCTCGAGAAGTGATGGGAAGACGAAGATGGAGGCCCGTGAGCCAGTTCTTCTTCAACTCTTCATGGATTCAAGTCGAAACATGATTGGCTGATCTTCTTCTTCCTTGGGGATGATGAACCCCTAGTTTGTATTTTAGGATTAGCTTAGATTTGTTTTTCTTTTCTATTCAGATTTAGTTCGTTATATGATTTTGAGACGTTGACGTTTGATCAATGACTTTTTAATTTAATTATCTAGTTTCTGTTTTTACTTTCTATGATTGTAATAATGCGATCAAGAAACTGTTATATGTTCGTGTTCTTATCCAAATGTGAGATATCTTACGCTCGAATAGGACAAGTCGTGCTAGGATCACTCGGACGATGTGCGCCACGTCTAAGATAAGATATGTTCGGTTTAGATTTGGCCTTATCCTCTTGCTAATTCATACCTGGACTTAACCACTACTTTACCAAATGATAGTTAATTTTAGAATTTTAATTATTTATTTTGGTATGGTACGACAACGAACGAGTCACCGTGGGGAGCTCCGACCTTGTTTGCCAAAAAAAGGATGGGTCTTTGAGGTTATGTATTGATTATTGCAAGTTGAATCAGGTGATGGTGAAAAGAAAATATCCTATGTTGAGGATTGATGATTTGTTTGATCAACTAAGGGGCACTAGCTATTTTTCGAAGATTGACTTAAGGTCGGGGTACCACCAGTTGAAGATCAAGGAAGAGAGCATACCAAAGACCGCCTTTTGGACTCGTTATGGTCATTACGAGTTTTTAGTTATGCCATTCGGTTTGACGAATGCACCTATGACATTCATGGACTTGATGTATTGCATATTCCATCAGTATCTTAACAGTTTTGTAGTCGTGTTTGTGGGTGATATTCTTATATACTCTCCATCGAGAGAGATGCATGAAGACCACTTACGTATTGCTCCACAACTTCTAAGGGAGTACCGATTGTATGCAAAATTTAAGAAGTGTGAGTTCTGGATGCCGGAGGTGAGGCTTCTTGGACATGTGGTGTCTGAAGATGGAGTATTTGTGGACTCTTCAAAGATTGATGCAGTGATGAGTTGGGAATGACCGAAGAATGTGTTTGAGATTCGCAGCTTTCTAGGCTTGGCAAGTTATTACTAACGATTTGTGAAAGACTTTTCTCGACTCGCCGCATCGATGACTCGCCTTATGCGGAAAGGGGTCAAGTTCGTTTGGAGTGAGTCTTGTGAGTTGGCATTCCAGAGCTGAAGAAACAATTAACTGGTGCACCAATGTTAGTTATTATAGAGCGGTGTTTGGGTTTAACAGTTTATTGTGATGCATCGTATGATGGCTTAGGGTGTGTCTTGATGCAAGAGGGTAAGGTTGTGGCCTATGAATCTCGGCAATTGAAGACTTATGAACAGAACTATTCGACACATGACTTAGAGTTGGCAGCTGTGGTTTTTGCCTTGAAGGCATGGTGGCACTATCTTTATGGTGAGCGCTTTGAGGTTTTCTTGAATCTTAAGAGTTGAAAATATTTATTTTTTCTGAAGGATTTGAACCTACGCCAACGACGATGGATGGAGTTTATGGAAGACAGAAATTTTGATTTGCAGTATCACCCGGGAAAGGCTAATGTTGTTGTCGATGCTCTTAGTAGGAGATCTCATGGCTCCTTAGCTTCTATTGCCATGCGAGAGTAGGACATGCTTCAAGAGGTTGTGGAGTTTAATTTGTGTCTTGGGGTGACAAAGGAGGGGTAACTTTGTTTTTAGTGGTGTTAGTTCTAGGCAACCCAAGAGGGAGGTGAATTGGGTCTTAAAAAGATAATAACAATTTTAAAAATCTTTTCAAAACCTTTTAATATTGCGAACAAACATAACAAGTATAAACATAGAATAAAGTTATGCAAATATTAAAGAGGTTAGGGATTGAGAAAATGAACCAAATACTAAGATTTATAGTGGTTCAGCTTCTTTCAAGTCTACATTCACTCCTTAAAACTCCTCTTGAGAATTTCACTAATTCAAAATACTTACGGGTGCATTCAAAACCTTTTATAACTTCAACACGATCCTACAAAAAACACGCCCCTATTTTTCTTCTAATCTCTTGAGTTATTCTTTGATGAGATTTACTCACTCACTCAAAGGACAAAGGGTGACTCACCCTTAGATACAATAAATGGAAGGATTTAATGAGTATCACTCACTCTCTTTACAGAAATGATTGGCAATAAATGAGAAGTAAAGAGATGAGATACAAGAGCTGGAGTTAAAGCAATAAAAGAGAGCTCGAAGAATTTGACTTTGAATCAAGCAATACAACAGTGATTATAGGTCTCCAGATATTTTAAATGCTGAGGAGTAACTTCTTATATAAGCTCTTGAGGTTTCATAACCGTTGGAGGTAGGTGAGGGCATTAAATGTCAAAATTCCAACCGTTAAAGTCTGCTGCGCATTTGAATTTTCGTCGTAGGTGTCGACACATTTCCTTTTGGGTTGACACAAAATGTCCAGGGCATGGTTCTTCAAGTATGGGGTCGACTTAGATATTCTGTGGTGTATACACGATTTTTGCATTCTTCTCACCAACACAATGGTGTCGACACGAATGGTATTGGTGTCGACTCAATTCGTTCTTCAGCTTTTAGGAGGGGCTTTTTTGTGTTGAGTTATTTTGCCATTGGTGTTGACACTAAAAAGTGCAGGAACCCTCGGTGAATTTGTGTCGACACATTCTGCCTTTGGTGTCGTCTCAAAAAATTCTCCAGTCGGGTTCGGTAATTTTATTTCGACACTTTGTCAATTTGTGTTGACTCACAAAATCTGTAGGCGGCCATGGTATTTTTGTGTCGACTCATTTGAAATTTGTGTCGACTCAAAATTTCGAATAACTAAAGTGAGAAAATACTTTAGTGTCGACCCAAACTTAGTTTGTGTCGACTCTTTTTGAGTACAGAAAGACTCGGCTCTTTTCTATCGACTCAAATTTTATTTGTGTCGACTCAAAGTTTTGAAACATGAAATAACTTCAGCAAATATGTTAGGGTGTCAACTCATTTGCTCAAAGGTGTTGACACACTTGAGATCTTCAAGTATCCTTAACCTTAAAGTGTTCACTCAAATATCAATTAGGGTCAATGGAAAATATTCTCATTTAAGAATACTTAAGTGTCAATCCATTTGAGAGATGAGTCATCTCATATTCGTTTGTCATTTTGTGTCAACATTATCTTTTTAGAAATATAAAATATTATCATTTTAAATCAATTTATTCTTAAGAAATGATTTATGAAAATCATCAAAATCTAAATAAAAAGCCATTGAGCTAACAATCTCCTCTTTTTTGATGATTACAACAATTTCAACATTTTCTAGAAAACATTTAAAAATACTTTCAACAAGAGTTCTCCCCTTATTGTTATGCCTTAAATAGGGTATGCAATCACAATGGTTAAGCATACAATCAACAGTGTAAAGTATACTTATAAAATGATTTACAATTCTAATTCAGAAGCATTCTGAATTTATTAAAAATTTGTGCGTCAAATCAAAAATGTGTAAAGTGATTTTCAAATCTCAACAATCAATCATAGAGATATATAGAGAGCTATGCTATCAAAAAGGGATTCCAACAGAAATTTCACATTCACAATCATATAAACATTTATCCATAAAAAAGAGAACATGAAAAAAAGTATGTTCACAACTATCACAACACACCAAAAAGGAATGTATGTTTAAAGGTACAACTTCTCCTTTATAATCATTAAAAACTTCTGAATGATAAATGTTTGTAAATGTTTGACTTCTTCTCCACTTCCTTCCTTACCTTTTCTTCTCCCCTTTTGAAATCATCAAAGGGTCAAAGTCATTGATCGTCCATGAACTTCTTGAACTTCTTTTTCTCTTCTTGTTTTTTGCATCTTTTTTAGGCTTTTTCCTTGGAGGAGAAGGCGCATTCATCTTTCTTCTCCGCAGCGGTCATTACATCCAAAGTAGCAGCAAGGGTTAAATCTGCTTCACTCTTCAAACGTGCAGCTTTTTCTTCCTTTGATTCCATAAGTTTGAACTGTTTACCCCAAGCTTCTTGCAGCCATTTAAGATGCTCTTCCACTTTTCTGGAGTTAGTGTGTACAACTGTGATAATACCTTGGTCATATTCTTTTTGAACTTGCCGAAGGATCGCCTTGGTAAAGTTGACTATGGAGATAAGACTGTCATCCATTGTCTTGCACAGGGCTCTCTCAGCATCAGTGGCATTTTTAACGTCACGACACAGGGCTCGGTTGGTCTTGTCCAAGTGTGTGACTTTGTCAGATAAGGATGAGATGGAGCTATTAAGGTTAAACATGTCTTGATTAATCTTGTATTGGAAAGAGGTTAAAGAAGATGATAGACCTTTAACCAAAGACATAATCTCAGATAAATCAACAACAGGAGCAGCAGAGGAGGTACAAGGAGCAGATGGAACATCAATGTGAACATGAGGAGGAGGAGCATGAGAGGGAATAGTGGAAGGTTCAAGTGTGCCAGTCCTAGCAGATGGTGGAGCAGGTGAATCAAAATCTAATCTAGTGGCTGATAGATCTCGAGGGGTAGAGGAATTGTAAGAAATAGATGGAGTACCACGTCAAGTGGTCCAAACTCGATCAATCTTGGAGATTTGCATATGTTTTAAAGTAGAAGCACCATACAGATCATGCTTTGAGAAAGGAACCATTTTTTTAATAGTTAAATCAATGACAAAATAGCGAAAGACTTTGGTTAAAAACATACCATGAGGGAGGGAGGGAGGAGTTAGATTTGCTATGGGATTGGAGCATATCAAAAATAAAGAGAAAACCAAGGTCGAGGTTTTTCTGCTCCAAGATGCACCACGTTATGAAAATGTGCATATAAGATATATTCCCAAATTTTTCCATTTGCAGTAAGAAGATGTGGTTGACCATATGGTGAACAATTCTCATCTCAGGTTTGAGTGAGTTGGCTTTTAGGATTTTGAAAGGATCAATTTCATTAACTTCAAAAATTTATCTAATAGCGTCATGAAAAGAAAATTTATCGATGTCGATAGATCTCTTATTGCAAGGAACAAAAATCTCACACTCCGACACACAATGGACTTTATTAAGAATGGAGTAGGTTAACTGGATTTCTGTGCCATTCACCCAAGAGGTGATGGTGGTACCTGGGATAGATGCAATGTGAATGTGAGCATAAAAAAGCTTTACAAGCGTGGGATAGTAAGGGTCACGAGTTTGAAGTAGTCTCTCCCACCCGAGACTAGAGAATAAGTCTTTGAAGCACATTTCGATGGAATCAAAGAAAATGAAATCAACAGATCGACCAGGGATTACCTTTTGATTTATGAAGGAGGAGAAATAGAATTGTTAGAACTTAGCCGATTTGAAACTAAGAGCCTCCGACATCGCAATTACTTCAGTTCCCGTCGTCGTTGCCATCGTCGTCACTGTCTTTTTCTTCTTCGAAGCCCTAGGGTAAAGGGCCTGCATCTTCAGTGCGTTTACTACCTTTACCCATCGTTCTTAGAGTCATCTTGGATCAAGAAGAGAGATTGAAGATAGGAGAGAAGATGAGGGGTTGTCTCATTTTTCAAATGAGTGAAAAACAACGGGAGATGAACAGTTATATAGAGAGAGAGAAAACGACACAAATGGTGGGGACCGGTGCCTCTTAAATAGGCAAAAAGATTTGTATCGACACAAATAGTTTTTGAGTCGACACTTTTCTTTGTGAGTGTGGGTGTTCGAAATAAAAAATTGTGTCGACACATTTTTAGAAGGGTCGACACTTTCGGCTGTTTGAGTCGACACGTTTAAGCGTTGGGTCGACCCAAATTTACTGAGAGTAAGACATCGAAATTGAGTTGACGCTATATAGAAAGGGGTCGACACTTTTTCCCTCAGTGTCTCCTCTATATGGTTTTGAGTTAACTCAAGTACACATGTGTCGATACTTTTTCAAGTAGGGTCGACACTTTTCACATATCACTTTAGAATATAAAGAGCATTGAAATGCATTGAAAAGACATGGTTAGAATTGTTAGGGTTAATCTATTAAAAATCATATTTTTAGTATTTAATTTTATAAATTTTCTATTGTATGAGAATCTTTATGAGTAATGTATGTGTATCATTTCTTTTATATTGTGTATGGATGTTTGATATTCTGTACAGTATTTAATCTGGTGTGTAAAGTACGACTTTCACACAAAAGATCAGATTTTAGATTCTTACAGAATATAAGTTTTATGTTCATAGTTTAGATAGAAATGAACATACTATCGGTACGAATATAGCACAGAGTTTTAGTAAGCATGTCTTGGTTATGGGGAACAGATAATAGTGTTGTCTATTATTCCGACTCTCTGTGCTAGTACACTTTGTGTGTATTGAAATGAGACATATTGGAGTAAATAATTTTATATTGACTACATCAATAAATTCACACCCCAAGATTTTTATGAATAGTGCTTATACTCTTAATCTTGAAATAATTATTGATTTACGTATATTTAATATTTGTTGTTTTGACTCATTTGAGGGTGCGATCTTATATGAGTTTATATTTCTTGTGAGTTGGATAGCGGTATTATTTATATGGTGAATATTAATTATTGACAGAACCTATGTCCCGAAAGATCGGGATTGACGATGACCTTTTAAGGAAACTTGTAAGTTTTGACCAGGCCAAACCCTATAGGTGGATTTGATTATCCAGTGGTCAAATAATTTAAGTAAAAGGACTTAAGGAATATTAAGATGCCGATAAAATTAAATTGTTAGTAATTAAATTAAATTGGCAGGTATCGAGAATCTTAACGTGGGAAGAAATGTGAAGAGTTGGTGCAATCCCAAGAGGGGTGAACTGGGAAAAAAAATTTATGCCAAGTTTGACTAATTTAATTCATGCAATCCCAAACATCCACACGTAGTCTCAAGTATTTTCTAACATACAATTTCAAGTAGAAATAGAATTTAAAGTGCAAAAATTAATGAAAGAGTTAGAGAGATACGACACCAAGATTTACAAGGTTCGGCACTCAAGCCTACATCTTTGTCTCAAGCACACCGCTGTGAGGATTACACTAGTCACTCCTTAAGTAGGCGAAGCAGCTTCTCTCCTTATTATAGGCGGACTATCCTTTCTTGGGAATGTCGCTTCTCAAGTACAATCCCTCCTTATAAGTGGAGCTACATCTCTCATTCAATAGGCGGAGATGCCTCTCTTGAGAAATTACCTTCTCAAGTATAACAAGAATATAATTGAAATTGTACAAGAAACAGCTCCTTTAGCGAGCAAATGAGTACAAGATGAAGCACACTAATGTTCACTCCAAAGGATAAATAAGTGAAAGCTCAATGGAGAATTTCTAAGGTTTTCTCTCAAAATATGAACAAAGAATCAAAGATTTGAAGTACAAAATGAATGTATATGAGAGATTATGATTGAGGGCTTATTTCTACATTTTCCAGAGCTCAAAGGCTGTATTTATAGGCCAAGAATATGAACTAGCCGTTGGGCTAAATAAGGAATTTTTAAACTAGCCATTGCAGCACAGCAGAAATTCAAAAATTCGTCAACTCAGTCGACTGACCTGGGAGGTTCAGTCGACTGAATACATTCAATTGCCAGAATTAGGTAGTTAAGTCGACTGAACTCGACTGCTCTATTATCCAGACTTTAAATAACCATAACTCTTTCATCCGAACTCCAAATAGGTTTATTCTTGTGTCTAAATTGAAACCCCTAAAGTTTACTTTCCAATAGTTCAAATCTAATAACAAAATTCATTTTGTAGAAAAAGTTATGACAAAAATACTAAAGGTATGCTAATTTTTTTCACACACATTTTTTGCATATTTTTTACCAAACTTCTTTCGAAACATTTTAAAACACATTTTATTCTTTAAAAATGATTTTCTATGAAATATTAAGCACCTAGGGTCCAACTAAGGTCACCTATGAGCTTTTACAAATATATCCAATGGTATGTGAACTTACATAAGTCCTAGTGCATTTACACTTAGAAAATCTTCATGCCCTTTATCTTGGTCTTCAAGTGCTCCATGGGTTATTGCCATTTGAATATGTTCTTCATCCTTCATAGCTTCCATCTTGCGTTCTCAATTGTGCTTGTAACATTAAATTCCCGTGAACACACTCAATTTACACAATTAGAAGCTTTGGTTTGTTATTATCAAAACGGGTTGAAACCTTATTAGGCCAACAAAATGGTAAACATTTAATAACATGAGCTCAATGCATGAAGATCTTGAGATTATGGGTTAGAGTACAATTATAGTTCTTTAGTGGTGTGAACTATAATTTAGTGTTTTATAAAAATTACAGAAACCTCTGCTAGTTTTCCATAATTACAGATACCGCTATGAGGTTTGCTTAGTTGTGAAAATTATTGATACGTGTCTATATTCTACTAGAAGTCATACTCATAATTACTCTACAGGTCTCTGCTGTAACCCTATAAATATGCGAGTAGGTTAAACCAGTTTCATAACTTGTTTTCAAAGATTAAAGCTGTCCAGGTTCTATCGGTACACATTCTTGATAGATTGTAACCCACCTAACATTCAAAAATCACATAAGAAAATACAGTAGAAAATCTAACAGAAGCTTCAACTCATATTCAAATCGTAGTTAAAGATTCGATCGGTAAAAAAGTATTCTTCTAAAATTAACTGTAGTTGCACGGGTTTATTTTGATTATTCATCATCAAAAGTTTTATCTGATGCCCATTTCGACGTTTTTCCTTTCAGTTAATTTTTTTCGTTAATCATTTGTAAAAACAAAAATTTTGGCAGTCTTGCCTCCAACAATTGGTATCAGTTCTATTTTTTTTTATTTACGGTTATCAAGATCTGGTAGTTTTAGAACTGCTGCTAACTTTGTTTTGTAGACGTTCTAATCCCAGTTTTATGATCGTCACTAATTCATGTTTGATTGAATGGTGTGAATGATGATTATTTGTTTTAATCATGGGGGTTGACCGTGATAGATCGAATATAAGCCTTCAGGATATAGGATTGATGTAATAGCTAGTTTTTATTTTTAAAATATCTATTTAGATTATTTAAAAATAGGTTGAACATATCCAAGAACACGAAAAACGGAGGCAGCATCGGCGGTGGTTCGGGATTTTTACGGGCCATGGATCGTGATAAGCTTTTAATGGTGTTAAAATAAAATTCTGTAAATTTTCTGTAGTATTTATGTATAAAATACAGCAGTAAAAACATATTTAAAATAGAGAGAAAAAATCACCACAACAGCCCACTATCGGTGGCTTCGCTGACGGCGATTTTGATGATTTTTCAGGTCATTTTTTAGACTATTTTTTGGACAATTTTTAAGTATAAAATAGTAGTAAAACATACCTTAAAAATAGCCCAAAAACCAGAAAAAACAATAGTCCAAATGGTGCATTAAAATAGGCGGCAAAACAGGTGGTTTTCGGTGGCAACGGCAACGTTGTTCGGGGGCTATTTTTGGGCCTTTTTCGTACTATTTTTGAGGTGTTCTTCAAAGCAATGTGTGGCTGGATATTTGAGCTATTTTTTAAGAAAAAATCAGCACCAAAGAAGTACTAGAAAAAGCCCAAGCAGGGCAGTAACAGGGGCGGCGGCGCATAGAGGCAGTGCATGCAGCTTCGGGCTATTTTTTCGGCTGTTTTTTCAGCTGTTTTTTAGCAGATTTTTGGACAAAAAAATTTCATATTTGAAGAACTTTCCATCGGTATAAAGTTCATAAAAAATAGAGCTCGAATAAAGCGGCAGAAGCCGCCTGAAGTGGGCGGCTACGGGGTGGCGCCGGCAAGCAATGGTGGCTGGCGGCTTTTTCTCTCTCCCGGGGCTATTTTGATATGTTTTCTAATGTATTTGAGACTGATACGATATATCAGTATATATCAGAGAATATCAGGGAAGTCTGATACAATCAGAACACAAAATCAGAGACAAACAAGAATTGATACAACTTATTCTGTTTGGGAAACTGAAACGCTTCCGCATTTCACTTGAATTATAAAATCGGGATATATGCATCGTATTTATATATATATGAACTGCATGGATGATTGCATATATATTTTATTTATTCTGTTAATTTAATTAATTCCAAAATTCAGTTTTAATTAAAATATTTTGTAATGAAAAAAATTAAGGTTTTTTAATTAATTAATTTTAACTAAATAAAATAAATTTAGATCTTTTTTTTACAAAATATTACATTTAAGATAATTTTTTTATAAAATCGAATATCTTAGAAAAACGTAAAAATTAATTATTAATTTTGAATTAATTAAATAAAAAAATATTTAATTGAAATAAATTATTAATTTTCAAAGATATGGAACAAAAAATGAAATAAATAAATACTTTTAATCAATACCTTAGCTGAAAAACTGGAGAAAAAATTATGCATTTATTAAATTTTATTTGTTACGCATTTAAACACGAAAAGATGATTTGGTAAATCAGAATCTTTGGAATCGTGTACACAGAAAGATGTTTAATTCTTTCAGATCGTGTGATTTTTAAAATTAATAAATTTATTTTAATTAAATAGATTTTAATAACCCTCAAAAAATATTTTAAAAATCTAAGTGGTAGAAAAAATTTATTCACAGATAAATTTTGCGGTCTCCATTAGCAGTTTATAGGCGATGCAATTAAATTTTGCGTGCAGGCAATAAGGCTTTTCTCTTTATCGGACAAATTAATTGTGGTATCGCTAGTACAAACTTCTTTAGGAATAATTCTAGATAATTCTTAGTGTGGATCACTTCTCCATCCGAAGGGTTCATTGTGAAGCGATTAATTTAGAATTAGGTGATGGTTAATACTTAGCTGTATATAATAGTATCCTCTCTATCTGAGTCACTGCTATTATATACTGAACCGAAACTATATCAGCTATTTAATTTTACTTGGCAGGGTCAGTTGACTAGATAGTAAAATTAAAAGGAATTAGCCTATCTGGTCTTATGGAGGATGCAAATGTCCTCTTATCGATGCATGTTATTCTCAAATTACCAGACTGTTGGCGAATTTCTTTTAAAATGGTAGAGGGAACCAAATTAAAATAAATTCAAAATTTTGCTCATCATAATTAATGGTATTTAAATTACGGGATTCTCAGGATTAAAATAGCATTTAGCCCATTCGGTTCTATACTTAAAGAAAACATACTTACGAGACCAACTTATGTTGAGTAAAAACGAAACTTAGACATTGTCTTAACTGTCGAGGATTATATGTTTGTATTAACTGAGATATGTCCACTAGTACCCGTTGTGGGGGTGACCGAACAAGAAACTCACGCTCATCAGAAGTGGCAAAAAGCTGATCAGATGGCTCGCTATTACATTTTGGTTTCAATGTCAAATATTTTGCAGCATCAGCATCAGTTTATGCCCACTGCCTATGACATCATTATGAACCTCAAAGAAATGTTTGGGGATCAAAATTTTGTTGCTAGAAAGGTGGCCATAAAGTCTCTAATAAATGCAAACATTGCTAAAGGCACCCCAGTTATGGATCATGTTCTGAAGATGATCAGTCTTCTTAATGAACTGGAGATCGTTGGAGCAAAAATTGACGGAAAAACCCAAGTTGATATCATACTCCAGTCACTGCATAAAAGTTTTAAGTAGTTTTGCCTGAACTACACCATGAATAAGCTCAGTTTTTCATTGATAGAACTTCTTAAGGAAGTTCAAGCAGCCGAGGGTGTTCTTAGGAAGCCAGGTTCTGTGTATGTGGCTGAGAAAGGTTCTTCGTCTAAGCCGAAAGGCAAGAAGAAAAAAAAGGTTCAAATATAGGAAAACACAGGTCTAAAAATAGTTAAGGGACCAAAGCAGGTGTGAAGAAATCGAGAGACAAGTGCTATCACTGTAACCAGTTTGGGCATTGGAAAAAGTAATGTCTAATTTTTCTTAGTAAGCAAAACAAATTAGGTAATTTATATTCACTAGTAGTTGAAACATGTTTAACGGTGTTATCTTATTAGAGCCGCGCAGCGGAAAAAGTTCAAAGAACGACGTCGTGACCGTAAAAAACGACGTTGTGCCATTTTCATGAAAAATAATAAAATAATATGATATTTTATGATTAAATATACCTTCAAGAAACTTGAACAAGTTTCTTTGATGCCAAACAACAATCCGAGACAACCCAACGATCTTCTCACGTATATCCCGACGCACGCGACGATCCCGGCGAGTGGGCACCGATCCGGATCTTCGTGTATTCTTGCCTTGGTTTCTCCTCACACTTATCTCCAAAAGGCAAAATATGGGTTGCCAAAATGGAGAGAGAGAGTGGCGGCTTGGTGGAGAATTAGGGTTAGGGTTTGTATTTAAGCCTCCTTTTATTATTTATAACAATATATTATATTAAGTATATATATATTCACACTTTCCTAAAAGGATAAGAAGGAATATATACTTAACATAAATCAAACCCATCTTCTCACTATTAGGGCCGGCCACCAAGGGAGTAATCCCTAGGTGTGCCAAATACCAAAATCGTCATCCAACAATTTAATTTAATTCCTGAATGTCCCCGGCGGCAAAATCGGCATTCAAATTAAATTAAACAATAACCGAAACCGATAAGAAACTTATCCGTGCGTATAATGGGTTACGTGAGGGATCACGAGGAAATGTAAGACTCGGGCTAACCGTACGAGAAAATTGGATATCCCTATCTCTGTCCCCGAGTTAGATCCTTTCTCGCACGAACCAAAACTTATTTCACTAAAGGTCCTGACTGAACTCCAGGCCCTAACTCAAATTATGTCTTGAGTTTTCAATTATCAAATGCACTGAATTCTTCCCACGTTTAAGATATGGATTTTCGATAAATAAATTAGGTTACTGAAAACCCGATTTAATTATCCTTTATTTCTCGATCGGACCACTTAACCTTTTGATATGCCGGATCCGAAGATCCACTTTGCAGGTTTAGCATAATCAAACCTATAAGCAAAGCACACGAGGGGGAACTCCTCACCCTAAATCGGACGTGGTTTCCTTCAGCTGATTATCTATCATCAGACAAATAATGTCAGCACCCAACTCATCGGTATTGTTGATCTCATGGAGGAAATCTCAACCATTGATGACTCAAAGTACTGTACATTATCTGA
>JAUMHN010082081.1:0-25941 GCA_032360265.1 Heliamphora ciliata
AAGAGAAGATAGACTCAGAACATAATAAATGAAAGAAGATGCAGAAAAGCTAAAAGAAGATATAAGACACTCACAATAGCCATTAGTGTGAAAGTGATGCCGGCTGCTCACATAGTGGCATCCATATGTCGGACCAGTGCCCTCAGGCCAGTAACCATTAGCATCATGTGGTTTTACCAAGCCTGGTCAATATGGAAAGAATAAAAGAGAACCGTTCAAGAAAACTAGACAAGTAAAAAAAGTTAAGTAATTGAAGGAAAGGATAGACAAACTTGGCCGATCTCAGCCCTGAACTTTGGCGCTGGCGGAACAGGAACCGACAAAGGAAAAGGGAAGCCATATGCCACGGTTTGGACATCCCATGGAATCTCTAGGCCCCTCACTCCTCCAGCGGCATCATCATCATTAGCAGCAGCAGCAGCAGCTTCAGCAACACTAGCACCACCAGCCTTTTGGTGCTTGTCCTCTCCTCCTGCCGCCAAGGTCAGTGGAGCTGGGTCCTAGTGGTCCCAGCAGATGTGCCCGGGCCCAGGCTGTGTAGTCTCCGTCCGACACCAGTAGCTCTGAGGCTTGAGTTCCTACCATCTCCAAGAGGAGGTCGACACGGCCTAGGAGATCGGTCTGGCGCATATGTACGGGAGGAACCACAGGTATCCTGAAGTGATTAAGGCCGAGCGATTGGTGGACCACTCGCTCCCTGAGATAGTACTCCCGATTGAATGGACCCTCTAACAAGATCCACCTTGTGGTGAGGTCCCGACTGCCCATAAGATCTATGCCAGCACAATCTTTTACTCCCGCCAGACATCCCAATGGACCTACAACAGTTCAAAGTATAGTGCAATGAAATGAACAGTGAGCAGTGAATGCAGTACAATATGATAATCAGTGTGCAGTGATTCGTGTTAATAGAAATAGTATAGTGTAATGCAGGGGACAGTGCAGTGAACAGTATGATACAGAGAGCCGTAAAAGTGATACTTGGTCAGGGGTCAGCCGGCCCAGTGACACTCAGAATCGGTTGATGTCCTTCCCCCCAGCCTTCTTCCCCTTCAGGCCTCGGGACCACCGGGCCACTCGGGGAATGACTGGAGGGTCTACTGAGGAGTTAGCCTGGACATGAAGCTTGAGGAACTCATAAGTCCAAAGCTAAAAAAGAAAAGATGTCAACAAGCCGAATAATAGATGACAGATAATAAAATGAATGAAAAAGTGCAGAAACTATATCATACCTCCCAGACCATCTAGTATCCCCCGATGCTATGCTCCTGAGGGAACTGGGTCAAGTCTGTAGGAAGCCGTAGAGGGTGGCGGGAGCAGCTCCTTCCTAGTCATATGAAGCAACCTGGTCAAGAGGGGCGAGGGCACCCATGTAGTGCAGATGGATGGTATTCTTCTTGTTCGAGAACAAGGAGGTACCAAACATATACATCAGAAAGCCCCAGGTGACCCACTCGAAGTGGCGGGGCTCAAAGCAGTGGTAGTGTCTGATGCACTCGAAGAACCAAGTGTACCGAACTTGGTCTCAGTCCATCTGAGTAGGAACAGCTCCGAGCAGATACAGCAATGCATCAGTGGAGCGAGCAACAGACGAATCAAATGGAATGGGAGCTCCTCCGACCCAAATGCCGGTGATCAATGAGAAGTCGAGAGGCGTCAAGGTAGCCTCGAAGGTGGTGAAGTGGAAGGTATTGGTGGTATCCCACCACCGCTCAGCCAGGGTCGTCAACCAGACCCGGTCATTGCTTATTCTACTCAAAAGGGGTATAAATCGAGCAAAGCCAGAGGCATCGATAATAACCTGACTGGGAGTGAAGAGGGTATCATACCACTCCAACACCTCTCCGGAGGCAGAACCATCGAAGCCCCTGATGTAATGACCAGCCTGAAAAAAAGAAGACAAGGAAAAAATATATAAAGGAAAGACCACGCAAGAGAAATGCAGAGAATAGCTTAAAGCAATAAAAACCCCAGGTTCGTGTGTGTGTGAAGACCCTTCGGTTCTTTCAAGCCCAAGAAGACTACGCACCATAAGTCCTGGTGCGCCAGGCAAATCTCTCAAGCCCTAGAAGACTACGCACCATAGGCCCTGGTGAGCCAAGTAAATCTCTCAAGCCCTAGAAGATTAGCTCTCTAAGCCTTGGTGAGCTAAGAAAATCTCCCAAACCCTAAAGACTAGGCTCTCCAAGCCCTAGTGAGCCAGACAAATCTCCCAAACCCTAAAGATTAGGCACTCCAAGCCCTAAGCCCTAGAAGACTAGGTACCCTAAGCGTTGGTACGCCAGGAAAATCTCTTAAGTCCTAGAGGACTAGGCACCCTAAGCCCTGGTGAGCTAGGCAAATCTCTCAAACCCTAGAAGACTAGGCATCCTAAGCCTTGGTGAGCCAGGCAAATCTCCTAAGCCCTAAAGATTAGGCACCCCAAGCCCTGATGAGCCGGGCAAATCTCCCAAGCCCTAGAAGACTAGGCACCCTAAATCCTGGTGAGCCAGGCAAACCTTTCAAGACTTAAAGATTTAGCACCCTATGCCTTAGTGAGCCAGGAAAATCTCTCAAGCCCTAAAGATTAGGCACCCTAAGCCCTGGTACACTAGGTAAATCTTGCACGTCCTAGTAGAAGATTAGGCAACCTAAGCCCTAGTACGCTAGGCAAATCTTGCAAGTCCTAGTAGAAGACTAGGACCCATAATCCCTGGTGGGCCAGGCAAATCTCCCTAACCCTAGGTTCATGTGTAAGTGACGATCCTTTGGTTTTTGCATGTCCTAGTAGAAGACTAGGAACCCTATGCTCTAGTGCGCCAGGCAATTCTCCGTAAACCTAGATTCATGTGTGAGTGACGATCCTTTGGTTTTTACATGTCCTAGTAGAAGACAAGGAACCCTAAGCCTTGGTGCGCCAGGTAAATCTCCTTAACCCTAGGTTCGTGTGTGAGTGACGATCCTTTGATTTTTGCACGTCCTAGTGGAAGACTAGGAATCCTAAGCCCTGGTGCGCCAAGCAAATCTCTATCATTTTATGTTAATCATTTTTCCTAAAAAAAAAAAAAATCCTCCCTTTGGAATTCATGTTTTGCCACTTTTGCCCTAATTTTTTAAGATTTTTGAAAATTTTGCCCTAATTTACTAAGATTTTTAAAAATTTTGCCCTAATTTGCTAAGATTTTTAAAATTCTTTCCATAATTTTCTACGATTTTCGAAAAATCTTCTTTAATTTTTTAGGAATCTTTGAAAATTTGCCCCGATTTTCTAAAATTTTCTCTAATTTTCTAGGATTTTTGAAAACACAAATTCACCTTAATTTTCTAGGATTTTTAAAATATTTTTTTTAAGATTTTTGAAAATTTTGTTCTAGTAGGATTCTCCCCTTAGTTTTCATGCCCAAAAACAAAAATAAAAATTTCTCCCTTAGTTTTTTTTGTTTAGCTCCAAAAATAAAAATGAAAAATCAATTCATTAGTTTTTCATGTTTTCCTAAGAATAAAAAATAAAAAGTTAAGCCCTTTATTTTTGCGTGATTTTTGCTAAAATAGACGCTCTTTTATTGTTTGCATCTAAAACCCTAATTCTAGTGTCCCTACTATTTTAAAGCTCCATTGTACAGGTACCTAAGCTAAGGTTTTTAGTGCAAATCTCAAACATTTACACAACAATCATCATCAACATCATCATCATCACATCATATCATATCATATGGGGTATCCTAGCCATGCGTCTATGTTTGAGATGTATCGTATGAACATGCGGAGTTTGGGAACTTATCGATGGACGCCGGCAGGACATGTGTTGAACAAGCTCTTGAAGAAGAACATAAGCAACAATAGCACTGGTGGGTGGCTCGTATCGCCTCATCCCACCCGGAACCAAGCAATGAGAGACCGGGGCATACGTGTGTGGATCGAAGGGCGCTGGATGGTCATCCCTAGCATCGGGATCAAGGACATTAGCTATGTCGGCCTCACCAATAGCGTCTGTAGCTGTCTGTGCCTCGACAGTTGCTTGTGCCTCCTCCTCAGCGACATGGTGGGAGGCACGCTTTGCCTCGAGAGCAAGGGTGTCCATCGCAACAGAGGGCTGCGTGGTGGTGACCCCGCCAGCAAAAAGGCAGGTGGTCGTGCCCCCGAGAGTCCTCATGATGGAGCTCTCACTTGCAAAGGAACCTCGAATGGTTCTTGCTATATCCTCAAGGTGTCCGTGTCTCGCCATAGGAAGAAAGAGTTCAAGGGTTATAGGTAAAGCAAGAGGGAGGTATGAGAGAATTTGGGAGACCAAGGCAGGGTTAGAGAGAGAGTGAGATATGAGAAAAATGACCTTACAACCGCGGCCTGGGAGTCATATGCACGCCTGGAGTTGGCGGTTGCCACTTCCAAAGTGAGCGACTGCCATGTTTGTTAAACGCACATGTCAACCGCTGTGTTGGAAGGGTTTTGAATTAGCGACCGGCATGGCAGACAGATTTGGTCTCAGCGGCTGCTAGGTTGTCAACATCACATCAGTGGCTTCAGGGTTTTCAGAGGGGTTGTTTGGGGGTTTTGTTATTTGTGTGTGTTTATTTCCTTTTAATGTGTTTATTGGTGTGTTTATTTAAGGAAATTATTTTCTTTTTGTATGCATTTACAAAATATTTTTTTTCAAAAAATAATTTCCTTATTTTTGTGTGTTTTTCTAAAACTAATCTTGAGGGTTTTTCAAAAATAATTTTAAAATCTTAGGTGTTTTCCAAAAATGCTTCAAGAAAATTTTTGTTTGTTTAGAAATAATTCTAAGTTCGCGTATTTTTTTTTAAAAATGATTTTGTGCGTCTTATACCAATAATTTTTGTATTTTTTATTTAATCGTTATCTTTTTCGTGGTTATTCTTTTCGATAAATTTAATTTTAAGCCGTGACTTGGCTTTTAATAAATTTTATCCCGTGCTTCATTCCGAATTTTTAAGTCTTGACTTGACTTATTAATTCGTGGTTGGCTTTTAATTATTTTTATCTCGTGCTTCGTCTTGAATTTTTGGGTCTTGACTTGACCTATTAGTTCGTGGTTGGCTTTTAATTATTTTTATCTCGTGCTTCGTCTCGAATTTTTAGGTATTTTTAGGTCTTGACTCGACCTATTAATTCGTTGTTGGCTTTTAATTATTTTTATCTCGTGCTTCGTCCCGAATTTTTAGGTATTTTTAGGTCTTGACTCGACCTATTAATTCGTGGTTGGCTTTTAATTATTTTTATCTCGTGCTTTGTCCAGAATTTTTAGGTCTTGACTCAGCATATTCTCGAATTTTTAGGTCTTGACTCGACCTATTAATTTGTGGTTGGCTTTTAATTATTTTTATCTCGTGTTTCGTCCCGAATTTTTAGGTCTTGACTCGACCTATTAATTCGTGATTATCTTTTTTGATAAATTTAATTTTAAGCCATGACTTGACTTTTAATTATTTTTATCCCGTTCTTCGTCCTGAATTTTTAGATCTTGACTCGACTTATTAATTTGAAGTTATCATTCCCGATAAATTTAATTTTAAGCCGTGACTTGACTTTTAATTATTTCTTTCCCGTGCTTAGTCCCGAATTTTTAGGTCTTGACTCGACCTATTAATCCGTGGTTCTCTCCGATAAGGCTGATTTTAAAGCCTTGACACGACTTTTTAGTTATCTTTATCTCGTTATCATTCCGGGTTTTTAAGTCATGACTCAACCGATCAATTCGTTGTTACCTTCCCGGCTAAGGTAATTTCTAGGATTTTAACTCGATCCTTTTGATTATCTTATCGCTAGCCGAGTTCTTAGATATTGACTCGATCTTTGACTTGTTTGCTTGTGCTCCCTTTAGATCTTGAGTCGATCTTCAGGAGTTGTTTGATCATATTAATGTTCGCGTAATATCTGCATCATGTTAGCATCTACATCATGTTTCGTATTTTATATCTGTGCATTTGTCCCAGGAATTACGTTTTGGTTTGATCCCTAGCAAAGGGCTACGTAGGCAGCTCGATGGAAATTCAAGTACGACCAACATCATATGCATGCTTGTACATTTGTGGCTTAAGATTGATGGCTCGGTCAAATGGCTATTGTCTCCGGATATTTGATATAACTTGTATCATGTGAGACCCTGAACCTTGTAATTTTGAGTTGATTATATGCATGACATGTTTATTCTAGTGTATGATAGCATCGATGCATGGTTTATGCTTTGAAGTTGTAAAAAAAAAAACATGTGTAAATGTGTTTTATGCTTTCCCAAACCTTGGTTAGGTGGGTTGGGTTGGTTTTTGGCTTGAAACACAGTAACGAATTCCAGTACGCCACTGCTGTGGGGTTCGGTCGACTGGAGGGTCCAGTTCGGTCGACTGGACAGTGTTTTTTTTTATTTTCTATAAAAGGTCCAGTGGTGGGTTTTTTGATACAAAACCTTTCTTCATACCTAAGAAACCCCTTTTCTCCTCCTTCTCTCTAGCGTTAAGGGCCCGGGGCTTGGTTTTGAGCTGATCCCTTCATGGATCCTTGCTATCGGGGCCGAGGGCTTCGCATCCATCAGACCGGATTCTCGTTATGACATCGTCTAGTTTTGAGATGTCGAGTTCTTGACTCTTCGTGGTAGGATTCTAGACCCTACTACTGTATAAGAGTGTTTTGTGCAGTTATACTTGCTTTCACCGGGTAGAAATGCATGAAAAAGTGCTTACATGTTTTAAACCGTGGTTTTTGGGTAAAAGTAGATTTTTATGCCTTTTATCGGTTGTATGTATGTTTCGGGTATGTGGTATCCATAAATTTCAAAAGGAGGTTTGAAAACGAAGTATTTTGTGGAATTGGGTGAAAAACGTCTTTTTGGAGGTTGAAGCTAACCCGTAGGGTTGAGTATCACCTTTTAAACGTTTTGTTGGAAATGGTTTTAGATCTCCATTTCGATGGATTGGATCTCTTTTTATACATGTGTTGTATAAATCATTTTGCAGGTTTTCGTAGTTGAGCTACGATGGATTTTTAAATGTTCTCCATAGATGTACCGTGACAGTGGGTATTGTTGAGTTGGGCTTCCATTGCTCCTCGGTGTAAGTCCAGAAACATGCGCAGCATAGGTGCTCTGTACCTTCAGGTTAGTCCCCGTAAATTGAGTGTGATTGGGTGCTTTGTACCCTCGAGCTCAAGTCCCGTAAATGAAGCAGCAGGTGCTATGTACCGTCGACTTAGTTCCTGTAAATTGAGTGGTTCAGTTGCCTCCGTTAATGGCGTTATTGTTGTGACTCTGTATAGAGCTTGTCATTACTAAACCTACGGGTCGAGGGTAATCAACGAGAGTCTATAGTTGTTACCTTTGTCGTTATGGCAGAGTCGGTACAAAGGACTACATTTACATCTTTCTCCTCGGCTGAGTGGAGCTTACTATTTATTTACAGCTTTCCCTTAACTGTGGCATGATACCTGTTAGGATGATATGCATAGTTGAAGGATGGAAAACGTTGGTTTTTATGAGATAAAACCTTTGAGACTCGTGATAGTCTGACGAAAAACCTTTTTGGCTCCAGTTGTTGAGCCCGTGTGTGTATAATTGCATAGCCTGTTTTACAGTTTTATTATCTATGTTCTATTGGGCTTGGGCTCACGGTGTGGAATTTTCCTGTAAAACCTTTTCAGATGAGCATGAAGAGTTGACCTAGTCGCAGAGGTGATGGAAGACTTGCTGTAGTTTTCCCTTTTTGAGACATGTACTTACACATGTGACGCCTGTTGAGGCTGATTTTGTACGCCTTTTTGGCGATATGTTTATTCATGTATGAGACACATGTTTTCAGTTTATGAGAGTTGAACTGTGGGGATCTTTTATTCAACTGTTGTACATTTTGATTATCAACTGTAAAAACTTATTTTTCTTAAATGGGTGTTTTGGTGGGCTTTCGCGTGACTCGGATGTTTGGGGCATGACATATCACGTGTTGCTATGCAAGTTATATCAAAGAGGGGCAACTGTAGATACCCCAATTTGATTCTGCCCAATCTTAGGTGAATTCGATGATAAAAACAACTGGAATGATGCCTCAGTACGATCCTTGAGAAATGATGCAAGCTCAGTAATTAAACCCAATCATCAAAACCTTCAAACCAATGAAATATTTTTGAACCACCAATTCCAATGTGACGACAGCCAATAAAACCCTTTGGAAACTTCCACTTTTTGTGGCGACCGCCATGTTCATTGTGGCGACCGCTAATAGAACTTCTTGGAAATCCTAACCCATAGTGGCGACCGCCACCTCCAACATGGTGACCGCCAACTTGAACTGTGGCGACCGCCAATAGAAGCCCTTCGAACCTTTTCAAATGTGACGACCGCCAACTCCTAACCTGGCGACCGCTAACTTTAAGTGGCCCGACGTGTCCCAAAACGTGCCAGTATCTCATTGATTGAAGAATTATATAAAGACCGTATCCCAGCGTATATTTTCAAGGGACAAAAAAAAAAGTTTTAGAGAGAGAAGCTCTGTCGAGTCGTCGAGCAATCCCGAGCCCCGACTCCGAAGCCCTACCAAAGTACCAAGAGCCGAACCCTAATACCGAAGTCCTGAAATCTTAGCTTGGATCTTCGCCCGAGGACCGAATTGCCGATCACCACTCCTCGACTTGAGGATTCTTTAGTAATCCAAGTACTTTGCTTGGATTCCCGGTCTTTCTAACTCCATTTTCTACCTCTTTAGAGTGATCAGGTTAATTTTATTATTTTATTTTAATTACATTCTTAGATTGCTTATAATAGCTACATTTATGTTTGAATTTAAGTTTTAGCTTATCTTGCTTACTTGCTTTGTTTATTTGTTTACTTGCATCAAGTTTATTAATTCATCAATTATTGCTAACATAATTTGACAATACGACTAAATAATATCGTTATTGTTATAATATAAGCACTTACATATATATAGTTGTAATTATAAATATTATACCTATTTAATGCTAATTTTTCTTTTAATGTTAATTTAATATTTTCTTTACTAGTATCTTATTTCTTTTTAATGTTAGCTTAATATTCCTTCACTAGCATTAATTTAATATTCCTTTACTAACTTTTATTTTTCATTTTCATTTCCTTTTCTTTTAATATTAGCGTTACTTTCTTTTCTAACATTTTATTTTATTTTCTTTTCATTTTTATTATAAGTTTTATTTTTCTTATAATGTTCTATTTTATTTCTCTTTTAATGTTAGTTTAATTTTTCTTTCATAGTATCTCTTTTATTTTTTTTCTATTTCTTTTCTTTTATCTTTCTTTATTAAGCGTTAAAACTCCATCAAAATCCTTTAATTTTGTTTATCTTTCTTTCTTTCTTTTTCCTTTTCTTTTATTTTGTCAAGTATTAAAATCCTTTAGAATCTTCTAATGTTGGTTTTATTTCTTTTTAATAGCATTCACCTTATTTGTCTTTTCTTTTATTTTGCTTAAACATAAAATTCATAAAAAGATCTTTTAGTTTTAATTTAACTTCCTTTTGATAACATTTTGTTTATTTCCTTCATTTCTTTTATTCTCTTTAATATAAATTTAAAAATCTTTTAAGTATTAGCTTAATTTCCTTTCATTTTTTTTATTCTTAGTTAGAATTTTTTTAAAGCATGTTTCATGTTAGTATAATTTTGGTTTGTTAATATGTATTTAGCATCATTTGTTCTCTTTGAAACTATGCTTGTCACGCCCCAAACACCAGAGTCATGCGAAAGCCCCCCAAAGCACCATTTGAGAAAATAAGATTTGCAGTCGGAAAACTATCAACTAAAAAATATACATCATTTGGATAAAAAAAAAATTTCCGCAGTTCAACTCTTATAAACTGCAAATATACAATCTCATACATGAATAAATATATCACCTCCAGGCGTACAAAACTCGCCTTCTGAAACAGGCATCACATGTAAAAGTACATGTCAAAACAGAAAAACTACAGCTACTCTTTCGCCACCACAAGAATCTAGGTAACTCCTCATACTCATATGAAAAGGGTTTTATAGCACAAATTCCACACCGTGACCCGAAGCCCAATAGAAAATAGACAGTAAAGCTATAAAGCAGGCTATGCAATCATAAGCATGCAGACTCAACTGCAGGAGTCAAAAGATTTTTCTTCTAAAATCACAAGTTTTCTATCAGACTAACACGAGTCTCAAAAAGGTTTTATCTCATAAAACTTTACATTTTTCATCCTTCAAACCATGCATATCATCCTAACAGATATCATGCCATAGTCAAGGGAAAGCTGTAAATAAACAGTAAGCTCCACTCTGGCCACACAGCTGAGGAGAAATGATCAAATGTAATCCTACGTACCGACTCTTAAACAGACAAAGGTAACAACTATAGACTCATGTCTATTATCTTAGCACTGAACCACTTAAGGCCTGCTAGATAATGACAAGTTCTATACGGAGCTACAACAACAATGCCATTCACGGAGGCAACCGACTCTTTACGAATTTCCACAACCGATGGAGGAAGCATCCAAAGCTTAATTTACGGATTTCCACGACCGAAGGTACAAAGCGCCTACACTGCTTAATTTACGGGGATTAACTTGAAGGTACAAAGCACCTACGATACGCACGTTTCTGGACTTCTACCAAGGAGCAATAGAAGCACAACTTTTGAACTCCTTATTTTTGACCATTTTCAAAATCCCAAAATCCCGACCCCACAATATTCTCAAAATTGATTATTCGAGCTCTTGTTATTAAATGTTTTGTGACACCCCATTTTACGGGCATGTCGGAACATACATAACTATAATTAAGGGAGGTATTCTAGCCATTAATTCATAATTACATACGATCAATACTGCATCATTAAATATTCAGAACTTGTTCAAAATATATAACAATTACAGTTATTCAGAGAATTTAACAAAAGTTACAATACGTCCGTGGAAACTGATAAAAGATCAAAAGGAAGAAAATTTCAAATTCTTCAAACTGCGTTGTCAGGATCGACGGGCTCCTGCCACTCACCCTGTTCCTCAAAATCATCTTCCCTTATAAACACACCTCAAAATGTTCTTCTTCACCTGTGGCACGAATGCCATTAGTCAAAGCCCAGAAAAAAATTTCCCAAACCTTTTAACAAACACACAACAAAATATCCTACAATACATATCGTATAACGCCTAATACAATTTAAGGCTAAGGAGATCGACAAATTTGACATTTACGATAGGGTAAGCATATATAAGAACGATTGTGCAAGTGCGTGATACAAATGAATACAATGCAAATACCCAACCCAACATACATTCAGAACCATAATATGAATTCCACGTCAAAAATTTTAGAGTAGACTTGATGAGAATTTGATCACCAAACCTATCCTCGCCTCATTGCGAAAGGTAAAACCCTCGCCATGGCTACATGCCTCAACCGTTTTACTCAATGGCAACGGCGTGGGGGCATGCCCACCATTTTATCATACACCCTTATTTGGGCTAATCGATCCCACATTAAGGACCAGGATGGTCGTTTGGCGTCAAACCAAAGTCTAAATAAGAAGACCAGTGACGAACACATGGTGCCTAACCCCCTTTCATAATAAGCAATCTCCAAATTCATTTTTACAATTGGTAACCAGGGATGCCCCATATTCAAGATCACAAAAGATTGATTTTCACATAACCCAGCCCACAATGATAGGTACAAAAAGGGACTCCAATAAACAAGATGCAAGTTTAGGAATGCTCATGATGTGCAATATGCTTCTCGTGTACAATTGATTATAGCATAACATCATGGTATAGCACAAGCTACAACTCACTAAAGCATAGAGTACAAGTATAATAAGCACAAGCTACTATTCATGTGACATAGAATTGACCTATCGGCATGGATTCATTTCATCAAAATAGTCATTTTCATACACCAATCATTCACAAAATTCATTTAAAGTCCATATATTCAAGTTCCACAATGTAAAATGCCACTTATGCACTTAGCCAAATTTAGATGAATGTTCAAGCATCAATTTTAAAATTATAACAGTGTTTTGGTGCATCTAGACTTGGAGTTAATTTATGATTTTTGAACACCAATTAGATAAAAATATTTTCTATAACTTTCATGTTTGACACTTATGTAAGATCTTAGGGTAAAAAGGTCATTTGTTTTAATTAAGAGAAAACCATTCATCACTTTACAGAGAAAAGTGTAGAAATTGGGCCTCTGTTGGCCTCCGTTTTGGGGCATCCAATCAAGGGTTATGGGTCTGATTTTTGGGGAGATTATAGTTTAAGGTGTCCCCTACAAGTTTTATGTTTTGTGCTAAGGCTAGCTGTTTGGAACAAATTGATGATTTTGGCCAATTTATAAAATGGGTTCAGTCAGCATAAAAAGGTTCAGCAGAATCGGTTTTCAACAGAGAATGCACAAAACCTTTGGGGAACCATCCGACGATATTTTGGGCTGGTATTTGGTCAGTATATATTTTAATATGTTAGATACATTTCTGATGAAACCCATTTTTGAATTTGGCCAATAAAAACATGGGTTTTTGGTCCCACAAAATTGTGTGGCAGAGAGATCTGTCAGTCACTAAATCACAACAGTGACTTTGAGAAGGGTTTTGACCTATCAAGACTTCATGTTTTTGGCTCCTTTTTGGTGGAAAGTAATTTAAACATGTGATCTACAAGTTTTATGTTTTGACCAAAGCTCGGTGCTCAATCTAACCTAGGGTTTTTATGTCTGCAACTTAGAGTGGTCAAAATCTGACACTCTTTGATAAAATTGATGTATCTAGAGTTCTACCTAACGAAATCACTTTAAACTAATTTTGTATGAAATAGAATTTAAAAATATAGGTTTGGACATAAAAATCACATTTAGATCATTTTTCTACAGTTAGTTATGGTAGTTTAAAGTTAGTGGCAGAAAGTTAATATGCCTAGAAAATTTGGTTATTTAAGATTTCGGTGACTTAGCTCATGATGTGTTTAAATTTAATGTATTTTCTTTGCATTCATGTAATGTATTCATAGAAACCAAAGTTCTAGAGCCTATTTAAGTCATAAAACTCAAAAACACTTACATGCAAACACATACAACGCTTGATCTCATATGAACAACCCATAATCTACTCACACGACGCCTTTTTGAGTGAAATATTATTTCTTTTTCTTAGGGTTTTTTATAGAGATGGATTGAGGGTTAATTTATGAGAGAATGGCAGAAGGTTCGAGGGATTTACTTACTTATTTGATACTCTAAAGATTGAAAGATGGCTAGGACTTAGCTTTCAAGACTTCTCTAGGCCTCCTTGCTCCTCCTTTCTTTTTTCGTTTTTCTCTCCTTTTCTTAGGAACGCTTAGAAAACTTTTGGTGACTCTCCCTCACCTCTCTCAGCCAAAAATATAGAGGGAGAATGGGTGATATATGAGTTATTTTTATAGCAAGATTGTTTGGTGAGGCTCGTAATTATGGTGTAAGAAAATTTGCATTTTCTAAAATCCCATTAGTTGCGTGGGAGATGTGTTGCTTTTGAGATATATACATACCAGATTTGGCAGCAAGGGTTTTGGCTGGGGCTGTTTGGGGAGCCTCAAAATCTGATTTTGCATTAATTTATGGTTTAAATTGTGTTTTGGTACCATTTTGTGCAACAAAATACATAAAATATTAATTTTATATATCTTTTTGGTATCTTAACCTACTAAATCCTATTATATTAATGTGTTCATAATTAATTTAGTCTTTTCATAATTGATCATAATTTTTATAGCAATTAATTAAGTAGGTATAAACTTTTAAGTCAATTTAAGCTAGTTTGATAAGAATTGACTTTTTGACTTATTTATTGTGTAAAAACTTTAAATAATAATTTGTTTGCTTTTGTTAACCTATATTTTTATATTATTATGTATATTACTTATTTTAAAAAGTCTTTGATCATAATAATGCTTAATTTATACAACTTTTTCATATTTTTGAGCTTAAAAAGGCAAAATGTAACTTTTTAAGCACAATTCCCAAGGTAGCAGGCCATGCTAGGGTATTTTTATCATTTTTATTGTTATTTTGTCTTTTGTTATTTAATTATATCTTAATATCTATTTTTGGGTGTCCATGAGTCAAAACTTGAGTTTTTAAAACTTTTTGCTGTATTAGGGGCAAAATGGTCAGTTTACTTTAATTATGAAAATTTTTTATTTTAACTTCATATTTTATGTTATTTACTTAATTTAGGCTTTCATGAGAATTCTCTAAGCATTAGGGCTTTGTCTCTGAGTATTTGGTCTTTTTAGGGTTTTTTGGCCGAATTAGGGTTTCGGGTTGAGTTAGGGTTTATATCCATCTAGCGACCTAAGATCTTGTCAACTAACCGTTGCTAATGCAAGGGTTTGGGTTGGATTGCTGCACTGGTCGTTACAAACTAGGTTGTTTCAACTAGGCGGACCGGGCTATTATAATCTATCCCTCTTAAAATAAATTTCGTTCTCGAAATTTAATGCGAAAGGTTGTGGATGGTTACTTGCACCTCTTTTTTTTGAAGTTGTGTTTTTGTTTACTTGAGTCGTTCTTTATTGAGGGTGTGGATAGGGTTGGGTTTATACGTTCAGCACTTTAGATAACGGTTGTTTTATCTTACTAATTTCTTAAATCGACCACTACACAATTTTCAAAGATTACGTCACATATCCATAGCGCGGGAGTCGTTTAACTAGTGTTAGCCTAAAAGGCTTTGTTCTTCAAGTGTATCCTTTCCCAGGATAATGCAATAAGTCTAACTAACATATATTTTAGAGTTTGCGAATTCGAGCGTACCTCCGATCATTAACGAATGCTCTTTTTTCTCTTGTGAAAGCAAGTCTTTTGTCTACTGATTCTCTTGTTGGTCAAGCTGTATCATCCTTCCCAAACCACCTGTTCCCTTTCAACGAATATTGTAGTTTCTTCCCCTTGGTAGTAGACATTTAGAGTTTCTATGTCCGTACTTATTGTAATTATAACAGACTATTAAGTTTATCTCCTGTGAATGGCGAGCACTCCACTCATCGCTCTCTAGTTGGTCAGGTTGCACCACCCTTTTCAAACCCACTTGTTTCTTGCTGCAACAGATTTGTTTGATCCTTGTAGCCTTGTCCTGGTTGATGGTTGTTGTAGTTTAATCCTCTTCGTAGTGGGCATTCAGGTCATTTGTGTTTGAGCTTTTGGCATCGATAATAGATTATTAATTTTGGTACCCTTTTTCCTAGTTGTTCCTTTCTATCATCTTGAAAGTAAGGTTCTGAGCACGTAAACTTCTTGTTGTTCCTTAGTGGTCCTCCTCAGTTGTCTTCTCCACTTTTCAACGGGCAAAGCATCATCCTACGCCCTGCCTGGTTGCACTTATAACAAGCTCTCACTGTTGTTTATTGTTGCTTTGTGGCCTTAATTCAAATCTGTTATAGTTTATTCCTCTTCGTAGTGGGCATTCAGGTCTTTTGTGTCTGAGCTTTTAGCATCAATAACAGATTATTAATTTTGGTACCCTTTTTCCTAGTTGTTCCTTTCTATCATCTTGAAAGTAAGGTTCCGAGCACGTGAACTTCTTGTTGTTCCGTAGTAGTCCTCCTCGATTGTCTTCTCCACTTTTCAACGAGCAAAGCATCATCCTACGCCCTGGCTGGTTGCACTTATAATAAGCTCTCACTGTTGTTTGTTGTTGCTTTGTGGCCTTAATCCAAACCTTTATTGTTTGGGAAAAATTCTTCTTCTTAGGTGCTGCGATATTCTGTACCCTTAGATTCGATAAGTTCCATGATCCTTCCTAAGGTACCTTCCCTTGCGATCGATCCAAATTGGCTGCTAGATCTTGTAAGATTCGTGCTAAGCATGGGACGTCTACTTCCTCCTTGGTTCCATTTACTCTCACTGAGCTCTCACGGTTCTGTCTTTGTTCCACCATCTTTAGGAAAGAGAAAAGGAGAAAGGGGTCATTGAACTGTTCGATAAAGTTGGTTCTACTTATGAAGTGAAAACATGACACTCAACCTATTCATTAGTATGAAAAGTCTTATCCAATGAGATTCTATCGTTCTTTACCATAGATTATTAACGCAAAGCTACTATTCTGGATTTTATATGAATTTCTGTTATTATAGTCAGCGTCTCACTTTATTGACTAGTAGAGATCTATTCCAACCAATCAGTCCTTTTTGTTTCTATTCGTGCATTGATTACTTAGTATTGTTTACACATAAAACCTCATACGATTGCAAAAGCTAGCTCGGGAGCTGTTGTTGTAGGTAGATTTTAATCGAAGATAAGAGTTTTCTTCAACTTCCTTTATGCATGCTCTTAACATGCTTTTGATGGTTTAGAATCGTGTGACCAAATTTCCAAGGTGAGATGCGGGTCTCGGTTGGGTATAATAAATACTCATGTTGGTACAGATCACACGGATGTACTTTCTTTTTGTAGCTAATAGAAAGCGAGCGACCTTGGTGAGGTTACCCATTGTAACTCGAATGTTGTTGTGTTCCTGATGCGATCTTGACGATCCTGGTGACGAAGTTCGTAGTCATATGCTTCCGTTCCTATTCCAGTCTTTCCATGTGTTGTACCGTTTCTCTTGGCTTATGCCGTTGTCTTTCACGTGCTGGTGTGCAGGGTTTGGATGTCTCTTCCATTAACTGGATCATTTTTCTCCAGTGGTTAGTCACTCTAGGGTAAAGTCAACGTGAACAAAGATATGTCTGAGGCAATTGTCGAGTCACGTAATTCATTGTGGTTTGATGGTTAATTCTTCATTGAAGGTGGCGATGGCAGGATTTGGACCCTAATATTTTTGTGGGAAAAGCCAACGTGAATATCGATACGTACAGATATTCTTCTTTTATTTGCATACTAAGGGTATCCTAAGCTCGAGGTTGTCTCTTATTTTCCACTTTCCTACTGTTTGTATGAATCCCTTGCTTCTCGATTCATTAGATGTGTGGGTCTGTTATGAACTTGTCTGGGAAAGTCTTAATTCTGTCACATGATGGCATTGTGAGTCCCTTGGTGTGAAGCTGTTGTTCCTAACTGTAGGTTACTGATGGCATAGTTCTACTTGTCAGGTCATTTGAAAAGGTGTAGTTAGTTGAATAAACTCTTACTTAATTATTCCTGCAGTCGGAGGTCTCAGTCTTCAAAACTTTGTAAAGCGTGGATGCTGACAGTATTTTAAGTCGCAATGTTGAGGTAAGATTGCCCTACAATTCGAAGAGGTGTCTAGAGGTTTTCGTGCATTGTCCTAGTGAAAGCGTTAAAGCCTAATGACATAATATCCTGACGATCGTCGTCACTCGCAGACCTACGGGGTAAGGTTTTGAAGATCGATGGGTAAAAACATGCGTGGAGTTTAATAAGGATGGTCAGCTTTATTTTACCGGTTTTAAAGATGGTGATGATAAGGTAGTGAATAGGTAAGGGTCTAGCTGAGGATTTCGAATGGTATAAGCACAAGACATAACTGGGGTTAGAATAACTTAGGGTGAAACCTAGATGATTCAGGGATAGGTTGAATTAAGGCAAGGGGTCATAGTTAAAGCGATCACCTTTGACCCAAGTTGAGAGGTCAATTGAAACTTAGATGTATTAGAGAAAAGAGATCAGCAATTAATGAATATTACAAAGAGAATGTTCTCGGGACTAATCTGTGCAACATCAGACCTTGACAAAAGATACGTTTAAGCAATGGATAGCCAAACTAGATATTTGCTCTGAAGTTATGTTGGCCTAACGTACTTCAATTCAAGCATCCAAGTTAACTCCCCAAGTTAGGATTTCAAGAGTTTACAAAATTGCTTCAGTCGGATGTAGTATTAAAGTCAGGGGAAGATGAATGGTGGTAGAGGATCTTGGCAACATCGAATGTTTGGGACTAAAGAAATGACATGGAATTCTACAAATAAAGAGTTAGTTCAAGGATGATGACTTGAATTGAAGGACAATCAAATGTGAATACTAGTCGTCATCTAGGAATAACTCAATAATGAAAAGTCAAAGATAAGGGTATTTTCGAGGATGAATTTCCCGATAGGGTTACCAGCAAGACATTGGGTGGAGAAGGATTACGTACGAATGATACATTGTTGAGGACCGGTGTTATTAGAAGGAAAGATAAGCAAAAAATTTTAATCGGGTATAAAAGTTGATACAAGGGTTTAGGAGAAGAAACTTATAAGGGTAAAGTTGCAGGGGTTTAATGGTGGTCTCCGTAAAACATAGGCTATTCCTACTGCTTTATCATCCAGGGGTTAGTCAATTTGTCGGTGGTTTGATCGTCTATTAGCCATCCTAAGAGAGTATTGAGATTTGGAGGTTGTTGTCATTCTTAATTATTTTCATGTTTTGGGATCTGGTGGAACTTAGATGGAGATTATGAGATAGCTTATGAAGAATTTAACAATAATATCTGCATTTCATCCAAACACGTAACTAGTATAAGGTTCTCAAAAGTTCACATATCATACAAACAACCTTCAAACAAAAGAAAAGTACAATGCCTAGCGTACTAAAGTCTAAACAAACAAATACGGATAAAAGTGACGGACAACTGCCTCGCATTCCCAAGTCGCTTCGTAAATGCAGTAGTAACGCTACTGGACCTCCACATACCAAATATTCCCTGGTCCTCTATGAGCTCTGCCTGTGATGGCTACCGGTACCTGTTCATAATTCTTCGGATCATTGAAGTTGATATTTGAGCTGCGTGGGTCAACGATCCCTCGTTTATCTCTCGGCATTGCCATCTGTAGCCATCAGGTCTTTACCAAATCTCTAAGTCGCTCCTTAAACTTTTGGCGGCACATCCATTCGGTGCCGTGTTTCTCTAGAACCTTTAACAGACCTATAAATCGAGGGAAAGATTTTGGATTCCTCCACTTCTTTGTCCTTTTCAGGAATACTCGAGCATAAACCCACTCGCTAATATGGTTGTCCTTGGAATAGTCTTGGTGGCTTCAGTAGATTGTTTCATCTATCTCTTTGTCGTCCTCTGATTCGGGCGGTGGCGCCTCTAGTGGATCATAAAAGAAAGTGATGGCTCGCTCTTCATTCTCGCCATCGTCATCCTCAAGTCCCCCCTCATCCTTTGCTTCATGTCTGCCTCGTTTCGTACCTCATCTAGTTCTTCGTCTACTCCCACTTCCTCGACCTCTTCTTCTTCCTAAACTAGTCACTCATCCGAAAATATCCAAGCCAACGAAAATGCATCTATCGGGTCTTGCTCTTTAGCGGGTTCTTCCTGGGGGTCGAAGTGTTCTAGTTCTAGTGCTGCCGATGGTTCCCCAGCCGACTCTGCATCGGACGTCATCCTAAAGAAAGAAAGATAGAGAAAATCTTAAGGTAAAGATTTTAAGTTGTTAAAATTATACGTGATAAATTAATAGTACAGACATTCTACAGAGTTTCTATGCTACAGAACTCGTAATCTCCCATCTCCCAAGGCCTGAAGGTTCACTAAACCTTGCTTTGATACCAACTATGACGCCCCGTTTTACGGGCATGTCAGGACATATATAACAATAATTAAGGGGGATATTCTAGCCATACATTCACAATTACATACTATAAATACTACATCATTAAATGCTCAGAACTTGTTCAAAATATATAACGATTACAGTCATCTAGAGAATTTAACAAAAGTTACAATACGTTCGTGGAAACTGACAAAAGATCAAAAGGAAGAAAATTTCAAATTCTTCAAACGACATTGTCAAGATCAACGACCTCTCTTGCCACACACGTTGATCCTCAAAATCTTCTTCCCTTACGAACACACCGTTCTCAAAATGTTCTTCTTCTTCACCTGTGGCACGAATGCCATGAGCCAAAGCCTAGAAGCAAATTTCCTAAACCTTCTAACAAACTCACAATAAAATATCCTACAATACATATCGTATAACACTCAATACAATTTAAGGCCAAAGAGATAGACAAATTTGACATTTACGGCAGGGTAAGCATATATAAAAACGATTGTGCAAGTGCGTGATACAAATGAATGCAATGCAAATGCCTAACCAGACATGCATCCAGAACCATAACATGAATTCCATGCTGGGAATTTTAGAGTAGACTTGATGGGAATTTGATCACCAAATCTATCCTCACCTCATTGCGAAAGGTAAACGCTCGCCTTAGCTACATGCCTCAGCCATTTTGCTCAATGGCAACGGCATGGGGGTGGGCCAACCATTTTATCATCTTTCCTTATCCGGGTCAATCGATCCCCCATTAAGGACTAGAATGCTCGTTCGGATTCAACCTAAAGTCTAAATAAGAAGGCTAGTGATGAACCCATGGTGCCTGACCCCCTTTCATAATAATAAATCTCCAAATTCATTTTTACAATTGGCAACCAGGGACGTCCCAGATTCAAGATTACAAAAAAATGATTTTTGCATAACCCAACACACAATGACAGGTACAAAAAGGGACTCTGATAAACCAAGATGCAAGGGTAGGAATGCTCATGATGTGCAATATGCTTCTCGTGTACAATTAATTATAGCATAACATCATGGAAAAGCACAAGGTACAACTCACTAAAGTATAGAGTACAAGTATAATAAGCACAAACTACTATTCATGTGACATAGAATCGAACTATCGGCATGGATTTATTTCATCAAAATTGTCATTTTCATACACCAGTCATTCACAAAATTCATTAAAGGTCCATATATTCAAGTTCCACAATGTAACATGCCACTCATACACTTAGCCAAATTTAGGTAAATGCTCAAGCATCAATTTTAAAATTATAACAGTGTTTTGGGGTATCTATACTTTGAGTTAATTTATGATTTTTGAACACCAATTAGATAAAAATATTTTTTATAACTTTCATGTTTGACACTAAGGTCAAATCCTAGGAAACAATGGTCATTTGTTTTAGTTAAGAGAAAACCATTCATCACTTTACAGAGAAATGTGCAGAAATTAGGCCTCTGTTGGCCTCAGTTTTGGGACATCAAATCAAGGGCTATGGGTCTGATTTTTGGGGAGGTCTTATGTTAAGGTGTCCCCTACAAGTTTCATGTTTTGTTCTAAGCCTAGTTAGTTGGAACAAATTGATGATTTTGGCCAATTTATAAAATGAGTTTAGTCAGCATAAAAAGGTTCAGTAGAACCGGTTTTCAACAGAGAATGCACAAAACCTTTGTAGAACCATCCGAGGGTATTTTGAGCTGATTTTGAATCAGTATATATTTTAATATGTTAGCTACATTTCTCATGAAAACCATCTTTGGATTTGGAAAATAAAAACATGGGTTTTTGGTTCCACAAAATTGTGTGGTTAAGAGCTTTGTCAGTCACTGAATCACAATAGTGACTTTGAGAAGGGTTTTGACCTATCAAGATTTCATAATTTTGGCTCCTTGTTAGTGGAATGTAAGCTAAACATGTTATTTACAAGTTTTATATTTTGACCTAAGCTCGGTTCTCACTCTAACCTAGTGTTTTTATGTTTGTAACTCAGAGTGGTCAAAATTTGACACTCTTTGGTAAAAATGGTGTATCTAGAGTTCTACCCAACGAAATCACTTCAAACCAATTTTGTATGAAAGATAACTTAAACATATAGGTGTGGACATAAAAATCACATTTAGATCATTTTTTTACAATTAGTTATGGTCGTTTAAAGTTCATGGCAGAAAGTTAATATGCCCAGAAAATTAGGTTATTTATGGTTTCGGTAACTTAGCTCATGTTGTGTTTAAATTTAATGTATTTTCTTTGCATGCATGTAATGTATTCATAGATACCAAAGTTCCAGAGCCTATTCAAGTCATAAAACTCAAAAACACTTACATGCTAACACATACAACACTTGATCTCATATGAACAGCCCCTAATCTACTCACACGACGCCTTTTTGAGTAAAATCTTTTTTCTTATTCTTAGGGTTGTTTATAGAGATGGATTGAGGGTTATTTTATGAGAGAATTTCATAAGGTTTGATGGATTTACTTACTTGTTTGATGCTCTAAAGATTGAAGGATGGTTAGGACTAAGCTTTCAAAACTTTTCTAGGCATCCTTGCTCCTTCTGCTTTCTTTCTTCCTTCTTATCTCCTTCTTCTCTTAGGAATACTTAGAAAAGTTTTGATGGCTCTCCCTCACCTCTCTCAGTCGAAAATATAGAGGGAGAATGGGTGATATATGTGTTATTTTTATAGCAAAAGTTTTTGGTGAGGCCCATAATTATGGTGTAAGAAAATTTGTATTTTTCTAAAATCCCATTGGTTGCGTGGGAGGTGAGTTGCTTTTGAGATATCTACATATCAGATTTGTCTGCAAGGGTTTTGGATGGGGCTGTTTGGGGAGCCTCAAAAGCAGATTTTGCAAGAATTTATGGTTTAAATTGTGTTTTGGTACCATTTTGTGCAAGAAAATGTATAAAATTTTAAATTTATTTAATTTTTTGGTATCTTAACCTACTAAAACCTATTATATTAATGTGTTTATAATTAATTTAGTCTTTTCATAATTTATCATAATTTTTATAGTAATTAATTAAATAGGTATAAACTTTTAAGTCAATTGTTGACATTTTGACAAGAATTGACATTTTGACTTATTTATTGTGTAGAAACTTTAAATAATGATTTGTTTACTTTTGTTAACCTATATTATTATATAATTATGTATATTAATTGTTATAAAAAGTCTTGAATCATAATAATACTTAATTTATACAACATTGTCTTATTTTTGAGCTAAAAAAGGCAAAAGTAAGTTTTTATGCACAATTCCCAAGGTGGCTGGCCCTGCAAGAGTATTTTTGTTATTTTTATTGTTATTTTATTTTTTGTTATTTAATTATATCTAAATATCTAATTTTGGGTGTCCATGTATTAAAACTTGAGTTTTTAAGTCTTTTTACTATACTAGGGGGAAAGTGGTCATTTTATCTTAATTATGAAATTTTTTTATTTTTAAATTTATATTTTATATTATTTACTTAATTTAGGCTATCACAAGACTTCTCTGGGAATTAGGATTTTGCCTCTGAATATTTGGTCTTTTTAGGGTTTTCTAGCCGAATTAAGATTTCGAGTTGAGTTAGGGTTTTCATCCTTCTAGCGACCTAAGATCTTGTCAACTAACCGTCGCTAATGCTAGGGTTTGGGTTGGATTGCTACACTGGTCGATACAAACTAGGTTGTTACAACTACGGTCTGGACCGGGCTGTTACATGCTTAACTCTTCTCCCCACGTTAAAATTTTCGATACCCGTCAATTAAATTTAATTACTGACAATTTAATTTAATCAACTTCTTAAAAATCCTTAAGCCTTTCTACTTAACTTATTTGCCAGCCGGATAATTAAATCCACCAGTAAGATTTGATCCGATCAAAACTTATAAGTTTTCTTAAGGGGTATCGTCAATCCCGAATAACTGGGATGTAGATTCCATCAAGAATTAATATTTACCATATAATTAATACCGCTTTCTAACTCATTAGGACTATTGACCCATAAAAGATCGCACTCTCTAATGAATTAAAATAACGAATATTAAATATACGCAAATAATAATTATTTTGGGATTAAGAGCATAAACACTCATAATAAACTTGGGGTGTAAATCAATTTATATAGTCAGTATAAAATTAAATATCCAAATGTAGTCCTGTTCAATTCACAGAGAGTGTACTAGCACAGAGAGTTGGAACAATAAACGATGCTATTATCTGTTCCCCATAACCAAGACAAGCTTACTAAACTCTGTGCTACAGTCGTACCGATAGTTTGTCCAATTCCATTCAAACTGTGAGCAAAAACTTACATTCTACAAAAACTTATAATTTGGTCTTTTGTGTGCAAATCGTACTCTACACACCAAATTAAATACTGTATAGAATAAAAGACAACCATGCATAACATTAAAGAAATGATATTCTATTGATTTCTCATTAAAATTCTCATAAAAAAATAATTTTATTAAAAATAAAATTAAGTATTAAAATCAAATAAAATCTATGAGTTTTTAGTATACAACCCTGACAATCTCTCACTTATTCTCAAAATCATGCTGCAATATATTTGAATCATATGTCCTCTACATAACTATAAAAAGTTTTAGTTGGTAGGCTCTTTGTAAAAGAATCTACAAGGTTATCCCTTGAAGCAATCTTGGTTACTGTAACATCACTCCTCTGTACAATTTTCTCATATCAAGTGACACTTACGCTCAATATGTTTTCTTTTTTTTGTGGACTCTTAGCTTCTTCGAGTTTGAAGCCGCTCTGCTATTACCACAATAAAGTATAATAGCCGATTGATCTGGAGGCATCACATCTAGATCCAATAGCAAGTTTCTGAGCTAAATGACCTCTTTAGCTGCTTCAGAAGCTGCCAAGCACTCGGCCTCCATGGTGGAATCAGCAATGCAGGACTACTTGATACTCCTCCAACTTATAGATCCACCTCCCAAGGTAAACACATATCCTAAGGTAAACTTACGAAATCTTGTCTAACTGAAAGTCCGAGTCTGTGTTTCCCAAAAGTACTAGACTGTCTGCCTAGTAAACCATTATATAATTCTTAGTTCTTTTTATGTATTTGATTATATTCTTTACCGCAGTCCATTGCTCCTGTCTTGGATTAGACTAATATCTGCTAACCATGCCAATGACAAAATAGATGTCGGGTCTGGTACATAGTATAGCATACATTAGGCTTCCTACTGTCAAAGCATAAAGAACCGCCTTCATCTTCTCTATCCCATCAGGTGTCTTAGGACACTGATCGTTGGATAGAGGGATTCCATGCCTGAAAGGGAGAAACCCTTTCTTGGAATCCTACGTGCTAAAATGAGCAAGGATGTCATCAATATCTTTTTCATGTGATAAACCCAACATCCTTTATTTTTGATCTCGCAAAAGCTTGATCCAAAGGATGTAACTAGCTTCTCCTAAGTCTTTCATATCGACCTGCCTAGGTAACCATACTTTTACCGAAGATAACACCTCCATATCTTTTTCAATGAGCAAGATATCATCTACATAAAGTACTAGAAAGACCACCACGCTTCTGTCACGCATGTTGTACACATAGGACTCATTTGGACTTTAATCAAAATCATAAGACTTTATGGCTTGATCAAACCAAATATTCTAAGACCTCGATGCCTGCTTAAGTCCATAAATGGATCTCTTAAACTTGTACAATATGTGCTCCAGACCCTTTCTATGAAACCATCTGGTTGTACCATATAGATACACTCGTCAAGACTTCCATTAAGAAAAGTTGTCTTAGCATCCATTTCCCAAATTTCATAATCGAAATGAGCCGCAATGGATAAAAGAATCCGGATAGACTTAAACATGGCTACTAGCAAAAAAGTTTTCTAATAATCGATCCCTTCTTTCTGAGTAAACCCTATTTCAATAAGCCTAACTTTGAAGGTTTATACCTTTCGGTCTACTCCTCTCTTCCTCTTGTAGATCCACCTGTTTGTGCCTCTGTCCCGCTCTGCGATCTCCTGGCCTCCTTGGAAGCCCGAATCTCAGTCATGGTGTTCTCCTCCCTCGTTGCTGCCTCTACCAGCTCTGTGAACACCCAAAGTCCCAGCACAACCACACGCTCCCTGATCGCCGGCCTCAAACCCTGCTCAAACCTCATGGAACGTAGCTCATCTGTGCTCACCAACTCCGGAGCAAACCGGGACAAGCTCGTAAACCTAGCCTCATACAGCATGATGTCCATGGCCCCCTGGGTAAGAATATAGAACTCCTCCCTGTACAAATCCCTCTGCGAAGTCGAGAAGTATTTCTCTAAAAATACTCCAGTAAAGGCCGCTCATGTGACCACCACTATGGTCCTGGCATACTTTCACCATGAGTGAGCAGCACCCCTCAATTGGAAGGTGGCAAAAGAAACCCGCAACTCATCCTCCACAATCAGCAGTGTGTCAAGGATCCGTGTCACCAACTCCAGCCA
>JAUMHN010082189.1:0-25938 GCA_032360265.1 Heliamphora ciliata
CCTTACGCGTCAAACGCGTCATCGGTGCTGCAAGCCTAGAGAAGTCCTTCACGAACCGCCGATAATATCCTGCCAGACCGAGAAAACTGCAAATCTCAAAAACATTCTTCGGTCACTGTCAATCCGTCACTGCATCAGTCTTCGTCGAGTCCACTGACACTCCATCCTTTGACACCACGTGTCCAAGGCATCTCACTTCCGTCATCCAAACTCGCACTTCTCGAACTTTGCATACAAACGACGTTCTCTAAGAAGCTGCAAAACGACATGTAGATGCTCCTCATACATCTCCCTCGTGGGTGAATAAACCAGAATGTCATCCACGAACACAACCACGAAACTTTCTAAGTAAGGGTGGAAGATACGATTCATCAAACCCATAAATATAGCAGGTGCATTCGTCAAACCAAATGGCATAACCAGGAACTCGCAGTGGCCATAGCGAGTCCGAAAAGCGGTCTTCGCTATGTCCTCGTCCCTAATTCTCAGCTGATGATACCCTGACCTCAAGTTAATCTTTGAAAAGCATCGGGACCCCCTCAACTAATCAAACAAGTGGTCAATCCTTGGCATCGGATACTTATTCTTCTCCGTCACCTGGTTCAACTTCCTGTAGTCTATACACAATCGCAACGAACCATCCTTTTTCTTTGCGAACAAAGCTGGTGCTCCCCACGGCGATGTATTGGGCCGCAAAAATCCCTTATCTAGCAATTCCTGCAACTGCACCTTGAGTTCTTGCAACTCAGCCGGTGCAAAACGGTATGATGGCATAGAGATAGGAGCAGCTCCCAGAACAAGGTCAATGGAGAACTCCACATCTCGGCTCAGTGGCAACTCAAAAAAATAGTCCGGAAAGACGTCCGAATAGTCGCACACCACAGGGGGTAACACTCCTCGAACCCCAACTGGTTCATCTAGCCTGAGTGCGGAAAAGAGAAAACCCAAATCTCCTCAAACTCGAATGGCACCGGGCATAGACATCAGGCCCCCATCCCGATCACCCACAAAGTAAAAGTAGTCACCCTCTGGCGTACAGATCGACACTCTCCGTCACTCACAATCTATAAAGGCATGGTAGGTAGTTAACCAGTCCATCCCTAGGATGACATCAACCGTGGTCATGTCTAGAATGATAACATCAAACTCTAAACAACGATCGGCGACCTCCAGCACACAGGATCTGCATACAAGGCTCAGCGTCACACTCCCACTAACTGGGGTCTCCACATACAAGGTACTATCCAACCAGTCCATTTCCAAACCCAATGTAGATACAAATGCAGAGGATATAAAAGAATGTGATGCTCCCGTGTCGATGAGAACACTGGCCCATGATTTAAAGACTAGAAGAGTACCTCTGATCATGGTTGGAGTAATAGCAGCATCAGAAACCACTGGTGCTTTGGAAGCACTGCGATCAGCAAGACCATAAGCCCTAGCCTGAGGCAGTCTGGTCTGTCCACCATAACTCTGAGTCGATAGCTGCCTCACCGACTGCGTTGAAGTACCTCCTTCCATAAACCTAGACGCCTGCGCCCTAGGCTACTGCGGAGCTTGTCGCCTCTGTACAGATGAAGGGACAGACGCTCCTGTAGCACTCTAAATATTCCTCTCTCTGGGACAAAGTCTGTGTATATGCCTAGGCTGACCACACCCAAAACAGATAGGTGGGTTTCTCGCATGTGACTGGACGGGCGCTGAACTCTGAGCCTGGCCCTTCTGCGGGCACTCAACTGAATGATGCCCTAGCTGTCCACAGCGAAAACAGATCAACCCTCTCTGCTCTGGCCTTCTTGCCGAGGCCACTAAAAGTGTAGGTGCAGACGACTGCAGCTGAGATGATCCTGTAAAATGGGAACTAGGTCCAGATGACCTCTGGCGCTTACCCTTGCGCCCCTGGAACTATGCATCTCCACTGCCCTGCTGGCTCCCACTCTCTCTAATCCTGCGGCTATCTGCCAACGAGTTCTCGACCTGGATAGCAGATTCCACCAGCTTGATGTACACCTCTACATCCAGAGCTGCCACCCTATCCTTAATAGGAGGTCTAAGTCCCCTCTCAAACCTTTGAGTGCGCAACTCCTATGTGCATACCATCTCAGGTGCGACCCGCGATAGATTCGCGAACTTAGCCTCATACTGGACCACAGACAAATTCTCCTGAACAAGGGAGACGAACTCCTCACGGTAAGTATCCCTCGAAGATCTTAGGAAGTACTTTTCCAAGAAGACTCTCGTGAATGCAGCCCATGTCTCATCCACAGTGGTCTTGCCAAACTTCCACCACTCTCTAGCATCTTCTCGTAGTTGAAACACCGCCAACTTTATACGCTAAGCATCTTCCTCGATGTCCAGAGTATCAAAGATTGATGTGGTCACTTCCAACCACTTAGTAGCGACCTTTGGGTCTGGCTCCCCAGCAAAGATCAGAGGATCCAACCGCCAAAACTCCCGCATGGCCAAAGATGCCCTCAGCTCAGGAACCCGCACACTAGCCCTGGTAGCTTCAACCATTGCTCGCATAGTAGCTAACATCTCATGGACGACATCAGTACTGCTCACTTGTTCCTGTGGGGTAGGAATGTCTCCCTCCTCTGGAACCTGAACATAGACGCGTCCTTGGCCAAGGCCACGGCCCCATCCCCGCACTCCTCGCGTGGACATAATTCTATAGGAAACAATATAAACAGGATAAGCTTTCCTACAACATGCTACTACGTAACATAAACACATAAGATTATACAAACACGTCTCACATACCGAGGAGAACTAACAAGACAGACTCGTCAATTTGGATAACGTATTCAAATTCCTTGCTAGAATACACGTCGGCCAAACGCGCTTCTAACATGGCTTCTAAGCATGTTAAACCAAACGCCTGAAGGCAAGACTCACCAATCCTGAGATTCAACCTCCATACCCATATATACACAATTATCATTCTCAGAAAGCTATTAACATGTTATAAACCAGCGTTTAAACACAAGCAAGCAAGCATACACAATCAACCTCACCAGGTGAGAAACCCCTTTTTTCCATGGCTCTGAGGTATTCAAACCCAGAGCTCAGATACCAAGTTGCCACGCCCTGAAATTCGGGGTCACGTGAAAATCTACCAAACATCCATTTTATATGAAAATATGGGTTTTAATACATTAAAATCTGCCTGTTAAAACCAATGGAACCCAACAAAAAGATATCTCTCATAAATAGAAATACATGAAGATTCAACATGCGTACAATATATCGCCTTATGGCGTACAAAACCTGCCTTCAGAAACAGGCATACCAAAAAGAAAAACTATAAAAGTCTTCCGCCGCAGCGGGCACCGCCAAACTACTCCTCATCCACAGCATCACCTGAAAATGATTTTACAAAAAAATTCCACCCGTTAGCCGAACCCCAATAGAAAACAGATAATAAGCTGTATAGTAGGAATATGCAATCATATGGTGGGAGCGAACTCAACCACAAAACCAAAATAGGTTTTCCATCCAAAAACCTCAAGTTTTCCCATCAGACCACACAAGTCTCCCAAAACGGTTTCATTTACATAAAACCATGTTTTCAACCTTAAAATCATGTGATGCAAATGCTGTAAATAACCAACTACAGTTAAGGAAAAATAGTAATCAAAACATCGTTTCCTCGCGAAATGTACCATCGCAGAAAAGAAGAATAAGATCCTATGTACCGACTCCATCACAAGGGGATAGAGGTAACAACTATAGACTCATGTCCAGTATCTAACCCCCAGATATCGTGGGATCGCCAAGATACACACAGGTTCTACACGGAACACCATAACAAACTGCTTAATTTATGGGTTACGATCCTGAGGGAGCTAAGCACCCATCCGCCTCAATTTACGGGAACTACCCCGAAGGACCTGAGTACCTACACTGCGCACGTTTCTGGACTTACACTGAGAGCAACTCGTGCCATATACACGTCATCTGGATACATCTAGATAATCTTCTCAAAATATTTCTCAAATCGGTACATTATACATGTATATAGATCCATCTCGCACCAGGAGATCAAAAGAAATCATTTTTAAAAATATTTTTCCCAAAAACAGTTATACAATACATGTATAACCATGAGATCCAATCCATGAAACCATGGAGATCAAACCAAAGCATGTAAAAACATATTTTTATGCAAACGTTTTTAGAAAGTGAGCCTCAACCCCAAGGGTTAGCTCCAAACCTCCAACAAACACGTTTCTCCCAAAAGTTTTCGTAAAAATCTCTTTTGCAAACCATCCTTTGCCCAAACAAACCACCCAAATCATCAAACCCAACACCAAACAATCACACAAGGGGTTCAGTCGACTAGCCCAAGCCCCCAATCAACTGAAATGGTCACTGGAAAAAAGGCAACAAAATAGAAGCTTGTTCAGTCGACTGACCCCCCAAGGCCAGTCGACTGAACCCATAGAATCATGATCCAATCGACTGAACTCATGAGTTCAGTCGACTGAACTCACCTAGAAAACATTTTTGGGTTACGGGTTCAAGGGTTTTTGGCTCCCAAAACTCAAATCAACCTCCAAACAACCATCAAACACTCACCCAACACTCTCCATCATCAACACACCCAAGCCTCATGCTAACACCTCGAAAAGAAACCCTCAAATCACATTTTCACCCATAGAATCCACCAAAACGCCGAAAAATAGTTTTAAATCAAAAACCAGATCTCAAACATAAAATCACATTTCATGCATTTTTAAATGGTGAAACAGCATAAGATTACATATAGAACCCTTATACAGCAGTAGAATCTGAGATCCTACCTCGTTGCGTTAAAAACCCAACACCTCGATCTATATGCAAAACCGAACTCCGACGAATCAAAATCCGTCCGGACGGATGCGTTGACAACGATGCCAATATCAAGGATCCACTATTGGATCGTTGAAAATCGAGCCCCGAGCCCCCGAGAAATTAGAGATAAGGCAGAGAGAATATGAAAGAAACTTAGGAGTTAAGTTTTAAAAATATCTTTTGAAAATATCTAACTCCAGATATATATAGGCCTCCAAAATATCTTTTTTTTTAAATTTTTAAAATTCGCACAGAAACTCCCTACAACCCCGGAAAGCAACCCCGCATAGTCAGATTAACTAAAACAGGCATCGAAACTCATATATGCACATTAAAGCAAAAACGCTAAAGCGTGACTAAAAACACGTAATATGCATATAAATCAAAAAGGAACGGTGCAGGGACTCACATGTCGTCAATCCTGATCATTCGAAACGTGATTTCTGTTAATAATTAATATTCATCATATAAATAATATCGCTATCCAACTCATCGAAAATATAGACTCATAAAAGATCGCACTCTCTAATAAATTAAAATAACGAATATTAAATATATATATATATCAATGATTATTTCAAGATTAAGAGTATAAGCACTGTTCATAATAATATTGGGGTGTGAATTAATTTATATAGTTAGTATAAAATTAATTACCCTAATGTGTCCCATTCAATACACACAAAGTGTGCTAACACAGAGAGTCAAAATAATACACGACGCTATTATCTGTTTCCCGTAATCAATAATACACGACGCTATTATCTGTTTCCCGTAATCAATACTGGCCTACTAAAACTCTGTGCTACAATCGTACTGATGGTATGTCTATTTCTATCTAAACTGTGAATATAAAACATATATTTTACAACAACCTAAATTTTGATCTTCTGTGTGTAAGCCGTACTCAATACCCCAGATTAAATACTTACAGAATAAAGGACATCCATGCATAACATTGAAGAAATGATATACATACATTACTCATAAAGATTCTCATAAAATAAAAAATTAATTTTATTAAAATAAGATTAAATACTAAAAATATGATTTTTAGTATAGCAACTCTAACAGAGCAATTGTCAACTCAAAGGAACCAAGAGCCCACAAGAAAGGAAAGCACATAAAGCGTAAATATCACCTGATACGAAAAATTGTACAGAGGGGTGATATTGTTGTGACCAAGATTGCATCGGCGGACAATCTTGCTGATCCTTTTACAAAGAACCTATTGGCTAAGACTTTTGATATCATGTAGAGGGTATAGGAGTCAGATTTATAGCAGTATAGTTTTGATCATAAGTAGCAGATTGTCGGGGTCGTATACTAAAAATCATGTCTTTTATTATTTTTAGTATTTAATTTTATTCTTTAATAAAATTATTTTTTTATTTTATGATAATCTTAATGAGTAATGTATACATTTTTATTATTTATTTAATATTATGCATGTGTGTCTTTTATTCTATACAGTATTTAATCTGGTGTGTAGAGTTCGGCTTACACACGAAAGACCAGATTATTGGTTCTTGCAGAATATAAGTTTTCGGTTCACGGTTTAGTTGGAATTGGACACACCATCGGTACGGCTGTAGCGCGGAGTTTTAGTCGACCTATCTTGGTTATGGGGAACAGATAATAGCGTCGCCTATTATTTGGATTTGCTGTGCTAGTACACTTCATGTGTATTAAACAAGACCACGTTGAAGTAATTAATTTTATATTGAGTATATAAATTAATTCACACCCCATGGTTATTATAAGTGCTTATACTCTTAATCCCGAAATAATTAATTATTTACGTATATTTATTATTAATTATTTTGATTCATTAAAGAGTGCGATCTTTTACAGGTCTATAATTTCGGTGAGTTGGATGACGATATTAATTATATGGTGAATATTAATTATTAATAAAATTTACGTCTTGGAAAATTGGGATTGGCGATATCCCGTTAAGGAAGCTTATAAGTTTTGATCGGGCTAAACCCTACAGGTGAATTTAATTATTCGACAGTCAAATAAATTAAACGAAAAGTCTTAAGAATATTTAACAAATCGATTAAATATAATTGTCGGTAATTTAATTTAATCGACAGATACTGGGAATATTAATGTGGGGAGAATAAATAAGATTTTAATAATAGGAGCTCGAATATTCAGTTTTGAGAATATAGCTGGGAGTGCAATTATAATTCCTTAGTGGAATGAATTATAATTAATATTTTTATAAAATTACTTCTAGATTGAGGTGGGTTTTCATAATTACATTAGGAGCTCAAGTCATATTTATTCCGCATGTCTCTACTGTAACCCTATATATATACAGTTATGTAAATCCTAGTCCACAATTTGTTCTCTACAGTTAGAGTTTTCACGAATCTACAGTTGGCTAGTCAGGATTTTAAAGAACACGAGGATCGTAACTCACACTACGTCGTGTCTCTTGTATTCGGGAATACAGTAGAAGACTTAAATCTGGAGCTTTAATTGAAGTTTGCAACCACAAAATATTTTAAACTAAAAGTTGTTGCAATAATCGAAATCAATCCTACCAAATTTCATAAGGTATAACTCTAATATAACTTTGGGAGTATATACCGGATTTTATTTTGATCGTTTGACATTAAAAAGTTTTAATATGGAGCCGATTTTGGCATTTGTCTGTTCAATTGTTTTTTAGCTTAAATCATGCTCTAATCAATGGATCTTGGCAGTATAGCCTGGAACACTATCAACTATCACCACAATTGTCGTTGCCACCGCTATTAGTGAAGCCACTACCACCCTGCCACCATTCCAATCGCAAGCACAAAAATGCTTTATGAATTTTTTTTTTTGTAAATCAATTTAAATTTTATGATGTAAATAAATAAATAAAATATTTAATCCAAGGATAATTTAGACTGAAACAAACATCTCCTTTTAGTTCGTCAATTTTGAGTATACAGGTCTAGCATGGGATATCAACTTGGTACTTAGCTTCTTTTTATGGATTAATTGAGTTTTAATCCCCTTTTAGAAGGATATAAGAGTTTTAGTCTCACATTTTTTTGTGTATTGGGTTTAGTTCTTTTTTTTTTTAATTTAATGATTTTAGGGTCCAATATACCCTTTACCAACTGGTGCAACATGTAGGGACCTGGTTCATTTTTATTTTGAAATAATTAATTGAAACCTGTCATGGGGTGTTTGGTAGAATACGGTTAAGATTGTCGATGAGGATTTTGAGCTTGGATATGTATGAAAAGTAATTATGATTGGTTGATTGACTTAGCCTTGAGGCCTTGGGATGAAAATTTAGGGTTTTGTGTGTTTTTTCTTTCCTTGGTGTGCTGTCCCGTGAGGGACCGCTCAGATACTGAGATAGATCGAGCAGTATTTGACAGAGAGGTGTATAAGTTGTGGGTTTGAGGTATTTTTTTCTCATTCTCTCCTCTCCCCTCTCTCTCTAAAACCAAGAAGAAGACCTAGAGTTTGGTCTTGGTGGCCCTTGGAGCCCTCCTTGCCCATTTGGAGTGGATTTCTTGCCTCCCTCTCGAGTGACCAACCATTGGAGGACGAAGATGTGCGTTGAAAGCTCCTCCTTGGCCGCGTGATCGGAGATTTGGTAGATTGGAGCTTGTTAGGGTTGGACTCTAGTGGCGTGAGTGTCAAAAAGGTAAGATCTATAACTACTCATGAACATTATTGATTATGATTCGATTATTTTGAACTTATACGTAAAATCTTAATAAATCTATGTTGTTGGAACCCTAGGTTAGGGTTTAATGTTAAAGCATGTTAAATTTTTGATTTTTGGATGAGTTAAGGTGGTTTTAACTTGTTATTGTTGTTGAACATGGTCGAATTTTAAATATAAGAAATTAGGATTTGATTTTTGGGTTATTCCTTAAAAAATTAGGAGGTTTTTGAATTGATGAATTCAATAGTAAAATTGGTTAATAATTTGATAAATTTTGGGTAGTGGGAGCCTATTTAGATGTATAATGTGATGCACCGTCCTCCGGGCATGTTGAGACATATATAAATATAAATAAGGGGATATTCTAGCCATTCATTCATATTTACATACACGTTAGTTATTACATCATAAAGGAGTTCAGAACCGTACAAAGTACTTAACTATTACAGTTTCACCAAGAAATTTAAAAAATTACACTAAGCACAAGGAAAACTGAATATAAGAATAAAAGAAGAGGTCTTGACTCCTCAGAATGCATCAGCGGGATCCCCGTATTCTTGGAACTCACCATGTTCTTCAAACTCTTCTTCTTCCTCTGAGATGACTTCTTATAAGAACTCCGCCTCACCTGTGGCATGAATGCCATGAGCCAAGACGCAGAAGCAAAACACTCAAACCTACTAACTAATCTCACGGCACAAAATTCACCGCAACACATACGATATAACACCCAGTACAGTTTATAGTCAAGGAGACAGATAAATTTATGACAGGATAGCAGATGAGTCAATAAATATGTGCATATGAGATGTCGTGTATGCGATGCAGATGCCCAACTCAACATGCACCCAGATTATAATAGGAATTCCACACTAGGAATCATCAGAGTAGACTTGATGGGACTTTGATCACCAAACCTATCATCGCCTCGTGGCGTATAGTAAATGCTTCGTCGGGCTTTATGCCACAACTGTTTTACTTAATGGCAATGGCGTGGGGGTGGGCCAACCAATCACCCATCCTTATCCGGGCCAACCAAAATAATCATTCATCCTTATACGGGCCACCCAAAATAATCGAAGTAATAATCCCACCTTAAGAACCAAGATACTTGTTTGGCGTCATTCCAAAGTCTAAATTATCAAAATCAGAATGCTAGCGACGAACCCATGGTGCCGAATAATATTCATGATAAACCATTTCAGACACCAACCAAATTTGTAACACCGTGGATGTACCTAGGGTGTACAAGGAGAATATATCCCAAAACATTTACAAAAATGGCAACCAGGGATGCTCCAAATTTAGAACCAAGAAGAACAATTCAATACCGCACATCCCAACAATGATGTACACAGATGGACTCCAATATACCAAGATGCAAGTGACAATGTTCATAATGTGTACCATCGATCTCAAGTGCAATAATTTATTGCATAGCAAGATTCATGGTACAACGCACAAAGTATAAGGTACAAGTATGTGAAGCACAAGCGACAATTCTCAAGATATGATTCAAATATGATACCATGAGTTCTAAATCATCATACATTCACTTAGAAACATTTATCAATTAATTCAAATCGATCATCATATAAAGACTCGGGTCTCATAGAAAAGGGTACTCAATCCATACTTAGCGACTTTCAAGGCCAAAAGTCAAGTATTAAATTAAAAGAGTCGACAAGGTTTTGGGGTATCTAGATTGATTTTTAAACACCATTTAGATAAAAATATTTTCTACAACTCTCATGTTTAACACTAAGGCCAAAACCTAAGGCAAAAGGGTGAACAAAATATCCTAAGTAAAAACGGTTCAATACTTTTCTCAAGATTTTACCAAAAATATGCTTATGTTGGTCTCAGTTTTGGGATATCTGATCAAGGCCAAATAAGCCCATTTTTTAGTATGTTCTAGCTCAACAAGTCTCCTAAAAGTTTCATGTTTAGAGCTAAGGATAGTTGTTTGGAACAAGTTAGACGTTTTGGCCATTTTAGAAAAATAGGTTCTATCAGCCGCCAAAACTCAGCAGAGTTGGTTTTGGACAGAGGGTTTAAAATAATTTTGGGGTATTATTCCGAAGCTTTAAGGTCTTATTTTTGGGTAGAAAGTAATTCAATATGTTAGCTACAATGTTCATATAGACCAATCTTGGAATAGATCATTAAAAATAGGAGTTGTGGGGTACACAAAAATATGTGACAGGAGTGTCCTTTGAGGGCCGAAACTCAATAGAGACTTTCAAACGGTTTTTGACCTAACAAACCTCAATATGTTGTGCTCATTTTAGGTGGTTCAATAGATATACATGGCATCTACAACTCTCATGTTTTGACCAAAGTTCGGATCTCACTTTAAACTAGGAGTGTTGACTGGTCGAAAAATGAAACACTTTGGTAACATTGCAATATCTCGAGTTCAACTTATGCAAATGATTTGAAACCAATTTTGGATGAAAGATAGCACAAAAACATAAATTTGGACATAAATAATATGCTTAGATCAATTTTCTACATTGAGTTATGTCATTTCAAAGTTCAGGACAGAAACATCTATGTTTTAAAAAATCAAGCCTCTTAGTGTCCAAGTCTTCTACTTATGTTATGTCAAGTTTTTATTCTATTTCTTCACATGCTTGTGTTTTAGACATTAGTATCAAGATTCCAGAACACTTAGAAGTCATCAAACTCAAAGATAACAACATACAACAACATCTCATATCATCTATAAACATAGCAACCCCTATTTTGTTACTACGACACCTTTTTGGTTTGATTTTTATTCTTGATTTTTAGAGTGTTTAAAGGGATGTGTTGGGGGATATTTTGAGGGATATTAGATATAAGGTTTAAAAGTTTTACTTAATTGTTTAGAGGCTCAGGAGATGGTAGGATGAAAGGACTTAGCTCTAGGAAAACACCACTTAATTCTTAGCTCCCTTCTTCCTTCCTTCTCCTTCTTTTTCTCCCTCAAACTTGTAGAACACTTCAAGAACTATGAAGGTCTGGTCCCTCACCTCTCTTGCACGAAATTATGAAGGGAAGAAGAGGGTGTTTGGCTTGGTTTATATAGGCAAAGGCTAGGGAACAAATGGGAGATAAAAAGTACTTTTAAAGACTTCTTTTTCTTCTTTTTAATTAATATGATTTGAGAAGATTTGACTTGGTGCAATATTTGAGGCCTATAAATCATATATGGGGAAGGAAAATACAGCTAGGGGCTACTTGGGGGACAAAAACCTGGCCCCACATCAATTAAGGGATTTTACATTGGTGTGTGTGCCCTTTTGTGCAAGAAAATGCATTAAAAGTTAATTTGATATATTTTTTTGGTATCTTTTCTTAATGAGACCCATTATTTTAGTGTTTTTATGATAAATATAGTATTTGCATGTATTATCATAGTTTCCATAGTAATTGATTAAATAGATATAGCCTTTTCATCCTACGCACATGTTGTGCATTGATTATCTTTGGAGTACATGTGTGGTTGTTCCATAATTTTATTGAACGGATATATTTTTTCTATATTGGATTTTTTTCAACTCCACCATTAACATTGCATGTTCTTATATGTTGTTTAATTTGATAATTTTTTGATAATTTGTACTGTATCCCAATTATGGTATTATGTGGTTGTTTCTTGGTCTTCTATTGATTACAAGTTTGCAAATTTACCAAAACAGAAGTACATATTTTTTTGTCGTTTGACCATGTGATTACCAAAATGATGTGCAATTTGCATTTTTAATGCAACTAGTGATGTACCACTAATTTCATTGATTACTACTTAATAATATATACTTGATGTTTGTGAGGGTTAATCATACGAATGCACATTACATAGATTTGTAAAATAGTATTTTTTTGGAAACAGTGTTGATAACATTTACATTTGACAGAATCATTAACTTATATTTTTTTGCGTTTTGATAAATGTATCAATGATTACTTTCTAACTTATCTATGTTAAAACATACTTGTACAATTATTAGAATCATGAAAACAACTAAGTTTTGATGTATATCTTGTTCCACAATTTGGATCAAATGATGCATGTACTGTACAAAGATTTGTGAAGTTAATCATACAATGAGGATCAAAATTCCATATGCGAATCATGTGAAATTCATTCATGGCTATAAAATGGGCCGGAGAGAACAGTAATCAAATGAAAAATGTTACATGTATCATTTATATAAAACGAAACATTGTCATCAAATTTGTGGTAATGTTTTGGAACCAAAACTAAGTATTCACGACTGTTGCCTGTTCAATGAAACAACTACACAATATTATATTGAATGTCAAATATAAAATTTCAAAATAGATGTTCAACAAAATCCATTAACCTAAATCTACTGGTTGCAAATAGAAAACATGTCAATTTTCTATGCTACAAATTCCATTAGTGCCATGATTACAAACTCATATCCTACACTTATACATTGTCAATGTCACATGTTCATTATTTGTTATTGAGAAAATTATGAGGCATCTTAATTCTGAGTCTTTGACAATCATGGTGGTTGAAGCTGCTGTTGATGCTTGCATTGTGAGACCCTGCACCATTTTATATATATATACATATATATATACCCATGTTTGCATGTTTCTTTCATCACATGATTATCATCGATGAATGATTTATGCTTTGGAGTAGTAGAACAGCATGTGTAGATATGTGTTATGCTTATTCGGGTGTCGTTTAGGCTTGTTGGGATAGTTTTTGGACTGTTGAACTGAGGCCTAAAACAGTAGGCTGTTGCCCAGCAGTCCGGTCGACCGAACTGCTTTTCCCAGTCGATTGGAGTGTTTTTGGTGAGTTCAGTCGACTGAACTGGGGACTTTAGTCGACTGGACCGTGGCGGTGGAGGAGTTTCTTAGATCCAGAACTCTTTCAGTCGACTGAACTAGGCACTTCGATAGACTGAACAGTGGGTTTTACGTGGCCTATAAGTATTCTAGCCCATGTTCTCGTTTTGGACAGCCTTTTTCTTCATTCTCTCTGCCTTCTCTCTACATTCTTGGTGTCCCCGAGCCTAGTTTTCAACAATCGGCTTGTTGATCCTTGCTATCCACGTTGTTAGCTTCGCGCTCATCCGGTCAGATTCTCGTTTCGATAAGATTCAAATTTCGAGGCTTCGAGTTTCGACTCATCGAGGTAGGTTCCTAGACTATATTGTCTTTAAAGGGTGCTATGTGCAATTTTATGCTTTTCTACCTGTTGAAAATGCCTATGTAGCATATTGTATGTTTAAACCATGTTTATACGGATAGAAAGCTTGTTTTATGCTTTTCTTAGTATATTACATGTGATGGGACTTATGGGTTTGGTGAGAGGAACCTTTTGGGCTGGACTCACGGTGTTGTGGATTTGGTGAGAGGAACCTTGATGGGTTGGACTCACGCATGTGTTTTGGTTTTGATGTGATAATCAAAAAGGACTGTATTAGGATCTTCGAATCTTATTAATTTGGGCACGAGTTGCTCCTTGGTGAAAGACCGAAAAACTGTATAGAATGGATTTCTTTGCCCGCCGGCTAGTGAATCGGGAAAGGAAGCAGATCGTGTCGTGGTATAAAAGGTTCCGTTACTCCATGGGGCCTGTGTGGCCAGGTGGATGGTAGCGTTACTTGGGTCTATATGCTCGCTCAATATCGGTGCTTAGATTTTGAAACCACGAGATGGTAGAATCACTTGGGTGTGACAGTGATTTGTGTGTGTGCGTGCATGTGCACACGTTGATAGCTTGGGATTTTTTGTGAAAAAACCTTTTTCTTTATGCTATATGATTGCATACCTTGCTTTACTGCATTATAGTCTGTTTCTATTGGATTTCGGCTCACGTAGTGGGATTTGTTAAAACCTTTTTCAGATGTTGATAATCATGTGGAGTTGATCTAGCTGTGTCGTGGTGGCCAGAAGACTATTGTATAGTTTTCCCTTTTGTTATAAAAGCATGTATTTACATATATGTTGCCTGTTTCTGAAGGCATGTTTTGTAAGCCTTGAGGCCGTATATTATAGCTGTATGAGCAGGTTGCATATGATTCTAAGAGTGAACCTGGGGTACTCTTTTTATTCCAAAACTGTGTTATTTTGGATGGTTGTTTATCAGTAAAAGTCTTACCTTTTATAAACTGGTGGTTTATTAGGTGTTTCACGTGACCCTAGATTTTATGGTATGACAACTTGGTATCAGAACTCTGGGTTCAAATACCTAAGAGCCACGGGAAGAGGGTGCATCACCCGGTGAGGATGACTATGTATGCTTGCTTGCATGTGTTTAAGTGATTTTATAACATGCTGATAGTTTGTTAAAGCATGATAGTTGATGTATATGTGGGTATGGAGGTTAGGTCTTGGGTTGGACTAGTCTTGCCTTTGGGCGTTTGGAGTAACAAATTTGGAAGCCAAGTTAGAAACGCATTTGACCGACGTGTTTTCTAGCCAGGAATCTGAATAGGTTAGCCAAATTGACGTGTTCGTCTTGTTGGCTCTCCTCGGTATGTGAGACGTGTTTATAAAGTCTTAAGTGGCTATGTGTTAGCATGTTCACGTGTGTTATGTTTTCATGCTAGTAACAGCATGCTATAGGAAAGCTTATCTTGTTATTTTGCTTTTATATATAGAACTATGTCCACACGAGGAGGACGGGAATGAGGTTGTGGCCGAGATCGAGCGTATGTTCAGGTTTCGGAGGAGGGAGACGTTTATGCCCCACAAGAATAAGTGGGCGATGCTGACATCATGCAGGAGATGCTTGCCACTATGAGAGCAATGGCTGAGGCATCTAGGGCGAGAGTGAGGGCTCTTGAGCTGAGGGCTTCTGTGGCTATGAGGGAATTCTGGCGGTTGGAACCTCCTACCTTTTCTGGGGAGCCAGACCCCAAGGTTGCTACCGAGTGGTTGAAAGTGACCACAACCATCTTCGATACTCTGGATATCAAGGAGGATGCTTTACGGGTGAAGTTGGCGGTGTTCCAACTACAGGAAGATGCTAGGGAGTGGTGAAAGTTCGCCAAGACCACATTGGATGACACATGGGCCGCCTTCACGAGAGTCTTCTTCGAGAAGTACTTCCTGAGATCGTCGAGGGATATATACTGAGAGGAGTTTCTTTCTTTAGTCTAGGGGGACCTTACTGTGGTCCAGTACGAGGCCAGATTCGCGAATCTGTCGCGGTTCGCAGCGAAGATGGTGTCTACAAAGGAGTTGCGCACTAGAAGGTTTGAGAGGGGCCTTCGACCTACTATCAAGGATAGGGTTGCAGCTCTGGATTTGGAGATGTACATCGCGCTGGTGGAAGCTGCCATCCGAGTAAAGAACTCACTCGCAGAGAGCCGCAGAGTTAGGGAGAGCAAAGGTCAGCAGAGCGATGGGGGTACACAGTTCTAGGGACGTGGGAAAAAGCACTAGTGGTCGTCCGGACCAAGTTTTCTTTCAGTGGGATCATATCAGCCGCAGTCTTCTATGCCTGCACCTTTAGTAGCCTCTACAAGAAAGCCAGAGCAGAGAGAGGTCACGTGTTATCGATGCAGACAGTTAGGGCATCGTTCATATGAGTGCCCATTGAGGGACCAGGTTCAGAGTTCAGCGCCTGTCCAGTCGCAGTCACAGTCGCAGGAGAGAGGGCCACCTGTGTGTTTTAAGTGTGATCAATCTGGGCATATTCGCAGATACTGTCCCCAAGGGGGAAATGTTCAAAGTGCAATGGGAGCATCACCTGCTTCATCTGCCCAAAGGTGACAGGCTCCGCAGCAACCTAGGGCTCAGATGTCGAGGTTTGCACAAGGAGGTGCTTCAGCGCAGTCAGTGAGGCAACCGATGGCTCAGAGTTATAGTGAGCAGACCAGACCACCACAGGCCAGGGCTTATGTTCTTGCTGATCGCAGTGGTTCCAAAGCACCAGTTGCATCTGACGCTGCAGCTATTCTATCCATGATCAGAGGTACTCTTTTAGTCTTTAGATCATAGGCCAGTGTTCTCATCGACACGGGAGCATCACATTTATTTATTTTCTCTGCCTTTGCATCTGCATTGGGGTTGGTGATTGACACGTTGGGTAGTGCATTGAGTGTAGAGACACCAGTCAGTGGGAATGTGGTGTTGAGCAGAGTTTGCAGATCCTGTGAGTTAGGAATCGTCGATCGTTGTTTAAAGTTTGATTTTTTCATTCTAGACATGACCACGTTTGATGTCATCTTAGGGATGGACAGGCTGATTGCCTATCGTGCCTTTATAGATTGTGAGTGACGGAGGGTGTCGATCTGTACGCCGGAGGGTGACTGCTTTTACTTTGTGGGTGATCGGGATGTGGGCTTGATGTCTATGCTCGGTGTCGCTCGGGTTCAAGAGAACTTAGGTTTCCTCCTTTCGCTCTCAGGTTGGATGAAACAGTTGGGGCTCGAGGGGAGCTACCCCCTATGGTTTGTGATTACCCAGATGTCTTCCCAGATGATTTGTTTGAGTTGCCACCGAGCTGAGATGTGGAGTTCTCTATTGATCTTGTTCCAAGAGCTGCTCTCATCTCTATGCCATCGTATCGTTTTGCACCGGCTGAGTTGCGAGAACTCAAGGTGCAGTTACAGGAGTTGCTAGACAAAGGGTTTGTACGGCCGAGTACGTCACCGTGTGGAGCTCCAGCTTTGTTCGCAAAGAAGAAGGATGGGTTGTTGAGACTATACATAGACTATAGGAAGCTGAATTAGGTAACAGTGAAGAACAAGTATCCTATGCCAAGGATTGATGACTTGTTTGATTAGCTGAAGGGATTGCGCTGCTTTTCGAAGATCGACTTGAGATCAGGGTATCACCAGCTGAGGATTAGGGACGAGGACATAGCGAAGACCTCTTTTTGGACTCGCTATGGTCACTATGAATTTCTGGTTATGCCGTTCGGCTTGACGAACGCTCCGGCAACATTTATGCGTATGATGCATCGGATCTTTCATCCCTATTTGGATAGTTTCGTGGTGGTGTTTGTTGATGATATCCTTATTTATTCACTTACGAGGGAGGAACTCGAGGGACACCTACGTATTGTTTTGCAGACTCTGAGAGAGCATCGCTTGTATGTGAAGTTTAAAAAGTGCGAGTGTTGGATATCGGAGGTGAGATTCCTTGGACACGTGGTGTCGAAGGATGGAGTATCAGTAGACACGTCAAAGACTGATACTGTGATGGATTGGCAGCGACTAAAGAATGTCTTTGAGATCTGTAATTTTATGGGTCTAGCGGGTTACTATCGACGGTTCGTGAAGGACTTTTCTAGATTGGCAGCACCGATGACGCGTCTGACACGAAAAGGAGTTATGTTCGTGTGGAGTGAGTCTTGTGAGTCAGCTTTTCAGGAGCTGAATAGGAGATTGACCAGCGCACCTGTGTTGATTATTCCAGAGCGAGGTTTGGGTTATACAGTGTATTGCGACGCGTCACACGATGGTTTGGGCTGTGTATTGATGCAGAGAGGTAAGGTTGTAGCCTGCGGCTCATGACTGTTGAAGACACATGAGAAGAACTACCCTACACACGATTTGAAGTTGGCAGCCATGGTTTTTGCTTTGAAGATATGGCATCACTATCTGTATGGTGAGCACTTCGAGGTCTTCTCTAATCACAAGAGTTTAAAATACTTGTTTTCGCAGAGGATTTGAATCTTCGCTAACGACGATGGGTGGAATTATTGGATGACTACGACTTTGACTTGCAGTACCACCGGGGAAAGGCAAATGTCGTAGCCGACGCACTCAGTAGGAGATCCCATGGTTTGTTAGCTTCTGTGGCTATACGAGAATGGGATATGCTAGGAGAGGTTGGGGAATTTGATCTGTGTCTCGAGGAGACAGGGAGAGGTGCAACCATATATTCAGTAGCTTCACAGCCCGCATTGGTTGCACGCGTGTTAGAGGCTCAGCGAATCGATAAGGAGGCTTAGATGATACGGAACCGCATTGCTAGTGGGAAGAACACAATAGGATGGGTGGTAGGTTCAGATCAGAGTCTGAGGTTGACATGGCGACTGTTTGTGCCAAAGTCGTGCCGTGTTGAGGTGCTACATGAGTTTCATCATTCACGTCTTGCAGTTCATCTAGGAGGCACGAAGATGTATCATGATTTGCGCCGTTAATTTTGGTGGAAGGGAATGAAGAGGGACGTGATCCGGTTCGTTTCTCGATGCCTCACTTGTCAGCGGGTAAACGTGCAACACCAGAGACCAATAGGATTGTTACAGCCGTTGCCTATATCTGAGTGGAAGTAAGAGAATATCACGATGGATTTTGTATCAGGACTTCCTCAATTGTCGAAGGGACATGATGCTGTTTGGGTTGTGGTTGATAGGTTGATGAAGTCTGCACATTTTCTTCCTATTCGAGTGAGATGGACAGATTGGGCAAGTTGTATGTCCGGGAGATAGTCTGACTACACGGAGTACCAGTGACTATAGTTTCTGATCGAGACCCACGCTTTACATCACGCTTTTGGAAGAGTCTTCAGATGGCCTTGAGAACGAGCTTAACCTTTAGCACAGCTTTTCACGCGCAGACATATGGTCAGTGTGAGAGGACCATACAGATTTTGGAAGACATGTTGAGAGCCTATGTGCTTGACTTTCGAGGTTTATGGGAGGATCATGTATCGTTGGCAGAGTTTGCATACAACAACAGCTATCAATCCAGTATTGGGATGGCACCTTATGAAGCTTTGTATGGTAAACCATGTAGATTGCCTGTGTGTTGGACAGATGTGGGGGAGACCGCTATTTTGGGACCCGACTTAGTACGGGAGACGACAGAGAAGATTACAGTGATCCATCAGCGTCTGGTGATAGCGTAGAGCCGCCAGAAGAGTTATGCTGATCAGAAGAGGAGACCATTAGAGTTTGTAATAGGGTATCATGTATTCATGAAGGTCTCACCATATAGAGGTTTGATGAGATTTGGCCGTAGCGGGAAGTTATCGCCGCGTTTCATTGGACCATTTGAGATCTTGGAAAGGATTGGGGTAGTAGCATACCGCCTGGCCTTGCCAACTCAGTTAGCATCTGTACATAATATCTTTCACGTTTCGATGCTTCGGAGGTATGAGCCTGATCCTTCACATGTGTTAGATTTGGCTGAGCTGCGGGTTGATAAGGATGTCACATATGAGGAACGTCCAGTGAGGATTCTAGACATGAAGGACTAAGTGTTGAGACGGAGAATGATTACTTATGTCAAGGTCCAGTGGCTTCATCACGAGGTTGAAGAAGCAACATGAGAGCTTGAGTTTGGAGTGCGCACTAGATACTCGGAGCTTTTTACCTCCTGATCTTGTGACCTTGTAGTGAATTTTAGAGGTGAAATTCCTTAAGGGGGGAGAGTTGTGAGACCCTGTACCGTTTCTTTTATATATATATATATATACCCATGTTTGATTTAATGTGTAGTGCTTCTGAGCATAACAGAGAGGATACTTCAGCCATGGAAATAGGCTCAGATCTTGTGCGAATTGCAGTTTTAAACGCATTGTATTCTGTAGGTAATCCATTCAAAGTAGCTAATATCAAATCTTCATCATCAATGGAAGCACCAGCTAATGCCAGTTGATCGAAAATTGATTTGATCTGTTGTAAATATTCTTCTATAGTTCCAGTCTTCTTTGTAATATGACTCAGTTTGTTCTTTAATTGATATATGTGAGATCGAGATAAAGAGGTGAATCTTTTCTCAAGCATGATCCATGCTTCAAAGCTATTTTGGCATTTCACAGTGAGAGGAAAGATAGTAGGTGATAACGTTGCAGCGATGCAACTTAGCAGAGTTTGATCGATCACATTGTGTTTTGCGTACTCTGTATTTGCTTCTTCTGTGTTAAAATGATCATGATCATTTTCTACAAAATCAAGGAGATTTGTTGCTCGAAGGATATTCTCCCACTGTCGTTTCCAGATTACGTAATTTGAAGATTCGAGCTTTACAGTAACAAATGAGCTCAAATTGCTAATAAGCATTGACAGATTTGCAGGAATTAAAGTAGTAGATTGAACTTCCATGGTTGATTAACCAGGATACTCTATAATTTTTTCTAAGAGTGTATTGCTCGTTGGAGCTTACAGCTTTGATACCATAAAGAAATGCAGAGAGAAGAAAAACAGAGAGAGAGAGAGAGAGAGAGAGAGAGGGGGGGAGAGAGAGAATGAAGTGAAGACAGAGAAGAAGTGAAGAAGAATTATGATTCCTGTTATTCTTGTATTACAAGTTGAGATACATATACATAGTAGCTTCAGTTATACCAGTTAGTTTCGATACCTGGAGACTACTCATTCATGAGCTGTCACGAGCTAGAATTGACAGCTGGACTGAAGCCTTGGAGACTATTCTTCTACCTTACTTGGGGACTACTCATCTATATGTTTAACATAAATATCAAGCCCTGCAAGCAAGAAAAGTTTTCAACTTGTTGGACCATATAGATGAAAGATACCATTTTTTTTTCAAAAAAATAAAGGAGAATTTTTTTATATGTCCTTGGATAAGATTGAGTTTTTTCTTTTAGAAAAAATTGTTTGGAGCCTTGCCCATTGAGAGTTTTTGTTTTTGTTGGGATTTGAAGTAATTGATAATAATAATTTTAAAAAAATGCTAGATGTATATATTTAGACATATAATTGAACACACCCTGTCACTGAGTGGGTCTCACAATTGTGTCAGACTTCTCCCATGTGAAAGGGGTGTGCTTGAATCTGTGTTCGGTAGGTGTGTATGTAGTAAAATACAAAACTCGAATTTTTATAAAGGCCTTTCAAAAAGACAAAAATCAGGCAAATTAAAAATTTAGGGCTTTCAAAAAGAATGGATGATTTAGGCAAAAGCCTAACTCGCCTGAAGAATGGGCCACCATAGCTTGCGGCTGTTTGCTTCAAATTCACCTTTTTGTGGATTAAAATAGGAATATTTGACTTGTTTTTACTTTTTTATACTTTTTTTTATTTTTTAATAATTTTTTTTATTTTTCTAGATTTTTCGGTGTGAGCAATCAAAAAAACCAAAAGAAGAGATCACTAACCATGAAAAGAAACAAAAGTAATTTGGCCTATAATTAGCTTTTTTTTTTTTACTTAATTTTTTTTTTAAAACTTATTAAAAAGATTTGGTTAATTTTCTTTTTAAACTTTTCAATCCGTCTCCACGAGAGAATTCTGGTAAGTAATTTTTCTTTTGACCAAATAATTAAAAATAAGTTTATTAAAAATAAAATAAATTAGTATTAGCAAATAAGTCATTGGGCTCGATTGAGAACTAATTTAAAAACTAATTTTTTTGTCTTTTTATGTTTTTAGTTAAAAAATTAAATTTAGATTAAAGTAGATTGTCTGGTAACTTAGCTTTTAAGTTAATTTTTTTGAAATTGTTTATTTGGATAGAAGCTAGTTTTTTTGTTTTTTTGTTTTTTTGTTTTTTTTGCTTTTTTAGTTAAAAAGTTAAATTAAGTTTAAAGTAGATTGTTTGATAACTTAGTTTTTAAGTTAATTTTTTTTAAGTTGATTGTTTAGATAAAAAGTTAGTCTTTTTGTTTTTTGTTCAAAGTGCACAATTTTACTCATCTATATATTTGATATTCACAATTATATATAGTTGGAATTAGTTGTAAATAAATTATAAATAAAGGGTATTATTGTATTTTAAAAGTGGTAAAAATTTAAATAGAATATTATGAGAGTTGGTGTTTTGATTTGATTTTTTGACTTTTTCATTTTTTAAACTTTTTTTTTTCAAATGGACAATATTAATCTTTTAGCATTTTTAACTTAAAAAATCAAAAAGACGAAAAATTAAATTACCAATCAAAGCCATAATTCCAAAGTTACTTAGTACTGTTATGATCGCTTGGTACGTATTGATATGTATCATTTTTAATAAAATTAAGTACCAAAAAATCTAAATTCTATCACATTTAAAATGCAATCGGCACCCAATCGGTACGATGGTACCGACTTTATCTACAAATATCAGCTAGGCACCTGTCCACAGCAAAATTAAATAAAAAATATATTTTAATTAATTTTTTTACTCTTCTTTTGAATTTTTATTCAAATTCTAGTTTCAAACATTGTAAGAGGGAGACTTCTCAAATTAGTCAATAATATTAACCTATTATAAGAAAATTATTATATATTAAATTTAGTGAGAATTATTGATAACCTCTTGTAATAAAGTTTCTCGCTCATTAAGTCTAGTTGACTTTTATTTAATTGGTTAAGTCAACGCTTAATTATTTTCCATGCATTAAATCCACATTAGGCATAAAAGTTAATATTCATTGATAAAATTATCCATTTATAGTGATTTTATTCTTATTCATATCATTGCAAAAAATAACACAAAAACATTAACGAAAAATAATAGTAATAATTATAAATTGTTTAATAATTTATAGCACATTTATTAATTAAAAATAATAAAATATAGAAGTATTAAGAAATATTAGTAGCAATGATTAATAAATGTTAAAAGTTAACACATTTTATTTAAAATAGAGATTTTGTGATAAGTAAATTGCATAAAGTCATTTCATTTATGATTTAAAAAAATAATTCTTCATTAATTGCAAATTTATATATTCTTCAAAATCTTTAGAATTAATTTGATGATTTTTTGAGTAATTGTAATTGAAAATATACATTTAGGAACATTCAAAATTAATTTACTACTTTTTTGAGCACTTTCAGTTGTGGAGATAAATTAACTCTTCAAGTTTAACACATTTATTTTTTTAAGATTATTAAGACTTTCGAAACTATTTATATGCATGCTTTATACACCTTTAGAAACATTCAGAATTAATTTGGTAATTTTTTGAATATTTTTGTTTTTAGAGATAAATTTAACTTTGTAATTAAACTCTATCAAAATTTTAAATTTTTTATTTATGTTTCTATTATAGATTTTAATATTGAATATAGATCTTATTTGATAGAGTTTATCAATTGTCGCAAAAGTATTAATTTTGTAAAAAATAAACTTGTAGAGAAAAATTGTTATGATCACTACAACAAATTGGGTCACCCATGGCGACGCATTTCTATGTATTTCGTCATTAATACATTTAGTGACGAAAACACGGCCACCTTAATTTCGTATTTATAGGATTTTTACAGAAAATAACTTGTGATGAAAACCTAGTTCCTTACTAAAGATTTCACATTTTGCGACAAAAACTTAATTAAATTGATGACAATAATGAGGATGTAGAAAAGAAGAGACGATCTTTAGCTGTTTTAAAAAAATCAGCAATTCTCGATAACAATAATTTATTGCAAAATCATGGATTAGTGACAAAAAATAAATTTTCACAAAGATCTTCCCTGAAATATCTGAAATGAAACTGGTTTCAGATATAATGGTCCCATGATGTACCACAGTGAAAAAAAAACAGAGTTTCTAATAAACAATATTAATGTGGAACAAATTATTATGAATGCAAACCATTTCCATCTAATTTTCCATGAGTTATAGCATTTACTTTCCATCTAGCTGAATGTTATGATTCATAGGAGTTATCATTGATTCATAGGAGTTTTCATCCATCTAAAACCAACCAAAAAGGCTTCAATTTAATGCATAACGCAAAGTTCTAAAAAATGTCATACACCCTTAAATCTAAAAAACAGAATCTAAGGACACAAGTTTGAGCTAGAAAAGGAAGTTCATGTGTCACTGTGAAGTCCAAAAGATCTTCCAACAATATTAGTAACACCTGGAGATTTTTATGTGTCGTAATCTTTTTATATATATTACAAAAATGCGGCATCTCTTTATGCTAGCTTATGTGATTCACAAGAACCTCTTTCTTGATTTTAATGTGAATGTGTGTGGTTTTGATTATCTTATTTGGCTGACATGTTTGCAGCATTTGGATTGTTGATCTGGCATACTTGCTGCAAAAAATTTCTGTTAATTTTTCGTAATTTATCGTGACATTAAGAGCAAACCCAAAATTTTCTATTTGAACATTTTAAAAGGTGATGCCATATTTGATAAAGTGTTTTCTTTTCCATCACTTACCTGTTTTAGGTGATATTAAAAGTGTACCAAACCATTTTGGTTTTGTACTAACTGAGATAAATATTGATTAAAAAATTTTAAAAACATCTCCATTTTGTAAACAACCGAGATTAAAAAATACATAACATCTTGGTCACGTAATAAATTGATAAAAATTTCACTTGTGTTTTTTAAGAAAGCTAAACTATCCTTAAAGGCCTAATATCCCATAACTTTCTTTAATTGCACTTTCGGTCCAAGACACCAAATTTTATACTAAGTTACACATCTCGTGTAAAGACACTTTAAATTATCATATAATTACTCTTAAAGTTTTTGAAGATTTTAGTTTTGATAATTATGCACAAGTCCTTCAAATCTTTATAATTGCACAAAAATTCTTTAGATTTTTATCGTTCATTTTCTCTACAACATACATTAACTAATATATATATATATATATATATATATATATATATATACGGGACGATCTAAAAAACTAGAAGACTAGTTTTAATTATTCATAATAATGCATCAGAATAAGAATTATGTCGTAAATCTACCAAAGAACAAATAACATATTTATTTAAATTTAAACGAGTCATAGGTTTTATTCCTATTTGTATTAATCCTAAATGTAAAAAAAGAATAAAAATGATATTTTTTAAGATAATTCTGAAAATGCTTCTGATGTCATAACGAAGCAGAATCAAAATTTATCCCAAAACAATCATCTTCCTAGCCATTAATATGTAAATAGAAACAGTAATAACAGTCAATAATATGGTGCGTCCTTGACCTTATAGGCAAAAATGGAGACTTACTACCATCGTTCCGTAGTCATGCCGTCAATGATTCCACGAATTACGACGAGATATACACACAATCATAAACACATAGATGACTCTGATACCATAACCAGGTCCAGATATATTTTAGATCTTGTTAATCGTTAATCTCACACAAATATAATCAAATATATAAAATCACACATGTAAAAATATAAAATATATAAGATTTTATTGATATAGAACACTTACACAAAGTTGGAAGATAACAGGAATATAGGAGGAAATTTTACAGGAGGGGAAGTATGGAAAAAGACAGGAAAGTGAGGTCTAATAACTCTGAGAGACAAGCCCTCTCAGCTAGCGAACATATATACACACATAACAACTTTCGAACTCCAAACAAAATTATAAAGAAAAAAATGAATAGGAAAATTGAAATAATTACATTACATTACTGTTTACTTTTGACTTTTTACAAGCTTTTACTATTCATAGAATAGTAATTGGTCGGATACTGTGGAGGATTCGATATGCTACAGAAGCACTATTTGAGCATCTTTACTATTCATCTTTTGGACTTTGGTGGATGGAATGATGG